>APFE030638121.1:19227-54184 GCA_000404065.3 Pinus taeda
TCGATGTGCACTCCAAGATCTTTCTCATCCAGATCAGAAAACAAATCTCGATCTTCTGTCATGTGAAAAGACGCACCACTGTCCAAGAACCATACCGATCCCATCACACTTGATACCAAGCATGTGATCAGCAAAAAATCTAGCTCAAACTTCAAGGCTAAGGCCTCTCCCGCTGCAGATCCAGCAGCTTGCTTATTTTTCTTCTTCTGCGGACAATTTGTGGCATAATGTCCGTGCTGGTGACAGTGAAAGCACTTCACCTTGGACATGTCCTGCTTCTTTCCTTTCGCACTGGAATGAGAAGCTTTCTTGTTCTTCCCCTTCTTTTCTTTGGCAGCCAAAGTGCAATTTTCTTCATCAGATGCCTTTGATGAAGATCCGTCCTTGGTGTTCCGCCTGATCTCCTCTTGCACAAGATCCAACCAAAGTCTCTCCCATCCTAGCAATTTCTCCCGACCATTGACAGAGTCCTGATAGGAATGCCAACTCTTCAAAAAACCAAGGAGAGCCAAGCTCACCAAGTCCTCATCATCGACAGTCACCCCCACACTTCCCAGCTCATCTCGACATTGGGTGAACTTCATGAGATACTTGGGCATACTGTCTCCATTCTCACACTTAATGTTTCTGATTTTATCCTTGAGCACCAACTTCCTCTGGTCGCTCTTCCTTTGGAATAAATCTGTCAACGCTTTCCACATCAAGTATGGAGAAGCCTTTCCATGCAGGCTAGATACAATGTGATCCTTCATGCCCTCCAACAAAATCCTTTGACACTTTGTTGTCTTCTTTTGCCAAGCCTCAACTTGAGCAGCATCAGTAGGCTTTGGGACTTCAGCATCTATGAACTCCTTCAACCCATTGTCATCTAACACCGCCTCCATCCTGTCTTTCCATACAATATAATTTGAGCTACCTTCAAGGGAATACTCCAATCGCAATCCGTTGAAAGACATTTCAACTTCGACACCAAGAACAACACTGTTGCAAATTCGAATTCCACCAGCTCAAAACTCAACCGCTTCTGATCTAAAATTCATGAGAACAAAGTATTTCTCATACAAAGTTTGACTCTATGGTCGTTTACAGGATATCTCACCTTCCAAAAGAAGGATGAATCCAGAGGCTACCTGGCCCGATTATAGACTCTGCCTGAAGAAATAAAATGTAATCACTTTCTGAATAATAGATCTGATGATCAACTTCGCTCTGATACCATGTAGAAATTTGAATAATATAACACTTATTTACAGAGATTATCCTTATTATACATTACTTGCGGAATGCATGGATAATACATAACCTCCTCTACCATTGATCATCAATTTGCAGAATTAAGAAACAATCGCATGCGCACATTGAAACATCAATCACACATATCAACACAGTATGTAATGGGGAAAGCATACAACTGAAAACCTCCGACTATCTGTATATTATAATGATAGAGAACATGTAACAATACATAGTACAATACTCCTCACAAGTACTTAGTACTATCTCCACCTGCTACACACAAACTAGCTCAGATCTGAACAAGCCATAGGTTCAAATCTCTTCCACTGTTTGCCTGCCTCTACTGCGCAATCCAAGTTGAGAATAGATCAAATCCAAGTTCGAATTCCCTTGGCTTGTACTGCACAATCCTCATTGGCAATATCAATCAATGATTGTGCAAATCTCATGCACAGCTATAGTCACAACTGATAGTGGTCTCACCCTTTCACCCACCTCTAACACTTGTCTCCCTGAACTGTCCATGCACTGAGTTAACTGATGTATTCTTTAGTTGATTTATGAGTTAATAATTAGTGAATTAATTAATAATTAATTCACACCACTCATCACTAGTGTATTTGTCAGTTAGACTAAATACAACTAGTTCAACTAAGTCAAACTGAACACAACTCCATCAACTCCTCAATCAACTCCACCAAACTCAATCACTTGAGTTCTAACTGAAGTCCATCATGCAATAGCTCAACTAACCCATAGGAAAAGCGTATTTCCTTTTGGCAGTTGCATGTGCCACATACGTAGCTCGAACTGAAGTGCTGCAAGAGGATAAGATAATGTTTATAGTCCAATATTATTAAGAGCTAATAATATTCGACTGTTCTATTTTTTGACTGGCAGTCTAAAAATAGACTCCGCCCATATGTCTAAAAATAGAGGTCCATCTATTTTTACCAACATGTCCAATCATCCACAAATAGCATCCTGCAATTCATAGACCATGATCTATATGTCTAAAAATAGACATAGTCTAAAAATAGACTTTGCGCCAAAAATAGCCTGCGGGCACACTTAGTGAAGGCAATTTCTTTTCACTAAGCTCCATCATCTTGTTGCATTTTCAACACCTCTTGGTAAATTCAAGATTATCTTCCTTGAGAGAAAGGTTGGAAGTCACAGATAGACCCTACTAGGAGGGTCCCAATTGAGCATTGAGCTTTAGGAGCTCCTAGGGGATTGGGGTAATTCTTGGAGCTATAAGCAACCTTAGGGTGAGTAGTTCATCTTCCCCTATAGGTGAATTATGTACAAGGTGAGTTGTTCACCTTCCCCTATGATACCCCATGATTGTTGACATGTGTGTAGGGTGAGTGGTTCACCTTCCCCTACGATTGTATGTATTGATGACATATGCATAGGATGAGTGGTTCACATTCTCCTATGGCATATGAGTAGGATGAGTCATTCACCTTCTCTTGTGAATACCCCAGTGAGAGATGCAAATAGGCATTTGTCGGTTGTCACGTGTGGACATGTTGGTGGGACATGGTTCATCCCTTCCCAACATGCAGGATGCTCATTCCCTACGATCAATGGTTGACATGTCAGTGGGAAGTGGTTCTTCCTTTCCCCATGTGAAGGATCCTTCCTACGATTGTTGGTTGGCATGCATTTAGGACATGGTTCATCCTTTCCCTAGTATTGGTGGTTTGCATGCACATAGGATGTGGTTTATCCTTTCCATATGATGGTTGTGACATGTGACTATAGGATGTGGTTTATCCTTTCCCTACATGTGGTTGTGAACAGGATGTGATTTATTTCTTCCCTGTTGTTGCCCCAACATTATCTTACCAAATGTAGTCCAGGAAAAATGGGAAGTACCTCTCATCTAGCAAATGAGTTGGGAAAAGTGGTTAGGGACCATAACGCTACCGATGGATGCATCGTGTACTATCGTAATCCATGAAAAAGCATAATCCACTGTCCCACATGAGGTTGGTATGTTCAATCAATCAAAGAAAAGGCCAACCCACATAACCAAAAAAGGCAGACATGCCTCACAATGAAAAAACCCCAAAGGAGCCATAAAAAATATAGCCCAAAATGACTTCAAAGGGGCCATAAAAAATATCGCCCAAAACTATTAAGGCCCCAACTAAACAAGCATAAAGGTCTCCATGAAAAAGGTCACCCAATAAAAACCGACAACACAATCACTTAGGTAGGAAATAGTACAAAAGATTAGCCAACTACCCTAACTAAACAAGCATAAAGACCTCCATGTAAAAAGTGGCCCAATAAAAACCCACAACACAATCATTTAGGTAGGAAATAGTACAAAAGATCAACCAACTATTATGGTAATAGAGGACCAACATATAAAGAAGCACAAAACAAGGACATTTATGAGAGGAGACAACCACAATCGAGCCCACTCTCTCAACTCCCCACACACACCCCCAAAAAATGACGCAACCTAAAGCAACACCATCCAATCCAAGTATTAGATACAAATAAAGAGTCAAAAAAACTACCAAACCCCACCAACAAAAACCAATCAACAAAAAAATAGAAAATTGTCAAACCCTAACAAAGCTTTCCAAAAACCCTCTATCTAATCTTTTTCATCCAATTAAACTAACCCTTAAAATTATACATTATATAATTATTCATTTTTAAATAAAAAATTAATATCAATATATTCCAATCAATACACTTCACCTATTACGTTTGATATGATTTAAACCTTATTAATTTCGCAAAAATATTCAAATATGTTTTTTAAATTAAATAATGAAATTATTATAAATATTATATATGAGAAATATTTTATAAAATATAAATCACTTTCTCAATTAATTAACCCTTTAAATTACACATTATATATTATTTAATTTTTAATAAAAAATAATATTAAATTTATCCCAATTAAATGTTCTTCAACATAAATGTACTTCAACATATTACAAGTTTGGTATGAATTTAACGCTGAATTAATTTCCAACGCAAGAATAATACAAATATGTTTTAATTTAAATTAAATAACTTGAAATTTTATGAAGAATATAATATATATGGAATATTTTATAAAATATAAAGCTTGTGTACAATATTTACAGTTGGTGGAGAATGTTGATGCGGAAGTATTTGGATTTGGAGTTGAGTAGGTCAGTGGGAATGCCAATGTGTTTGGATTTGGAGTTGAGCCGGTCAGCGGGAATGCGTTTCCGGGAAGTTTACAGTGACCGAAAGATATCGCCACGCATAAATCACTGTCTCTTATGTCCTGAATTTCGGATTCCTTGATTTAACAATTCGGATTCCTTGATTTAACAATTTGGAACAGCCTTTCAAGGTATTTCATGGAAGGGTAGCTGCGTTGAATTTCGGATTCCTTGATTTAACAATTTGGAACAGCCTTTCAAGCTATTTCATGGAAGGGTAGCTGCGTTGATTTCAGAGAGTCTAGCTAGGGTTGGGCGCACACTGTTTCTGGGTTCCAGAGAATTGCAGATCTAGAACTCAATATCAACCATTTGAGAGCTGCGTTGATTTCAGAGAGTCTAGCTAGGGTGGGGCGCACACTGTTTCTGGGTTGCAGAGAATTGCAGATCTAGAACTCAATATGAACCATTTGGGAGCTGCAACTCTGGGAGAGCATGTCTATGCAGTGGCTAGGCCTATGGTCTGTCTAGAATACAGGTTAGTTTTCAAAATTTTCGCAATCATATAAAAGTTATATTATGTTATAACAAGATAGTCCTTGAAGCCCAAGAAAAGAGTGGTAAAATAAGTGCTATGATATTTTACATTCTCTTCAGCATTTGGTTTAGCTAAAGCTTGGTTAACTGGCACAATCTGGTATTCATATAAAAGTTCAGCATCACATAAAACCGTCAAACAATTTCATACATATTTTATTCGCGGAAATTAGATGGCCTCAAAGTTTTTAATATTAAGCTTTTTCAACTTAAGATAAAAATCCAGATAATTTTTTTTATTTGAGGTAGAATTGAACTCAGATTTTTGGGATTTCTGAAGTTTCAGAGTATGACTTTTTGAACCCATGACTTTTCGGATTCCTGAGATTTCAGAGTATGAATTTTCGGATTCATAAGCTTTCAAAGTTTTTGATATTAAGTTTTTTCAACTTAAGATAAAAATCCAGATAATTTTTTCTATTTGAGGTAGAATTGAACCCAGATTTTTGGGATTTCTGAAGTTCCAGAGTATGACTTTTTGAACCCATGACTTTTCGGATTCCTGAGATTTCAGAGTATGACTTTTCGGATTCATAAGCTTTCAAAGTTTTTAATATTAAGCTTTTTCAACCTAAGATAAAAATCCAGATAATTTTTTCTATTTGAGGTAGAAATGAACCCAGATTTTTGGGATTTCTGAAGTTTCAGAGTATGACTTTTTGAACCCATGACTTTTCGGATTCCTGAGATTTCAGAGTATGACCTTTAGGATTCCTGAGATTTCAGAGTATGACTTTTCGGATTCATAAGCTTTCAAAGTTTTTAATATTAAGCTTTTTCAACTTAAGATAAAAATCCAGATAATTTTTTCTATTTGAGGTAGAATTGAACCCAGATTTTTGGGATTTCTGAAGTTTCAGAGTATGACTTTTTGAACCCATGACTTTTCGGATTCCTGAGATTTCAGAGTATGACTTTTCGGATTCATAAGCTTTCAAAGTTTTTAATATTAAGCTTTTTCAACTTAAGATAAAAATCCAGATAATTTTTTCTATTTGAGGTAGAAATGAACCCAGATTTTTGGGATTTCTGAAGTTTCAGAGTATGACTTTTTGAACCCATGACTTTTCGGATTCCTGAGATTTCAGAGTATGACTTTTCGGATTCATAAGCTTTCAAAGTTTTTAATATTAAGCTTTTTCAACTTAAGATAAAAATCCAGATAATTTTTTCTATTTGAGGTTGAATTGAACCCAGATTTTTGGGATTTCTGAAGTTTCAGAGTATGGCTTTTTGAACCCATGACTTTTCGGATTCCTGAGATTTCAGAGTATGGCTTTTCGGATTCATAAGCTTTCAAAGTTTTTAATATGAAGCTTTTTCAACTTAAGATAAAAATCCAGATAATTTTTTCTATTTGAGGTTGAAAGACCGTTAAAATCCATGAGAATGTCGAAATTACTGAGAGTGTAGAGAAAGTTAAACCCATAAACTCTTGGACTAATGTTTCAGAGTTTTAAAAGTTTAGCTTTTCAATTTTTTTCACGAAAATCAAGATATTTTTATTCCCATGCGGTTGAACGACTCTGAGATCGGCGAGAGTGGACCAATTGATCTAACCTTATAGATATGTAATATAGAAATTTACAGTTTGTATCACTTGTAAATTTTGACTTTATAATTTGGGCTTTTTCACAACTTTTTTACAACTCAGATGGTTTCAAAATTCAAAATCTTTTTAGGATATTGTCATAATAAAACCCTATTCAATCGTGAAATTTCAACTAATTTGTTTTTATCAAATTTCTGAACCAATGCATATCCTTTTATTACAAGATGATTAGGTTATTCAATCGGTAACTTGGATCCCTTTATTACAGGATTAGGTTATTCCAATATTATTCTGCCCTGACAGTCTAAGACCAAAAAGAAATGGGTTTAATATATATTGGTGAATTTCTGTAAAGCTTTTATAATCCAGAAAGTCTGAAAATAAGGGTTGGGCAAGGCAAATTACAAGGGCTGGGCTAGGCAATTTTTGCAGTAGGCTATATCTATAGTCACAATTCAGTTTTTTTTTAGAAAAAAAAAAATATTATGGAAAAAAAAGTAAATATATGAATAAGAGTAAATTTCAATTACTATCTATGTGTTGGTAGTGTTCAAAAGAGTCATTATCTATTTGCTGACACAAATCTACTTAAACTTAAAATATGATAACATCTTTGTTAATGGTAACCATGGGGAGGTCAAAATTTGGGATGAGATGTTATTGGCATTCATCGCAGAGAAAGTATGCAAAGCACCAAAAAGAGAACTCTCTTTCATCAAGGCTTGAAAACTCAAATTCTTCACCTAATAGCTCAGAGTTATTAAAATATTTAAGAGAATAACACTTTTTCAAATATGAAAATATTAAATTAACTTTCACTTTCATTTAATTCCAGTAATGTCAAACATAGTAATGTGAAACTCTTGTCACACTTTCTTTAATATTAATTATGATATTTTTAATTGGTTTTAAATTTTAAAACTTCTTAAATTTCAAAAACAATGTGAACCATACATAATAATGCATTATAGACGGTAAATAATATGGATTTTGAGTTTCATTGTTTTTATTGGATATGTGTAAGATTTTAGATTTTGATATAACATTAAAAGAATTATCATTTTATCTTTTCAAACATGATTTTTGAGTAAGATAATATTTTTTTTATTTAGCTTTTATCTGAGATAAAAGAAAATAGAAATTGTGGTAGGAGTGATACCAATCATGACCATATTTTCAAAGACAAATTTTAACTAGATAAATATTTTTCATGACATTTTTCTCTAAAAAAGTAAAAGTAAAAAAATAAAGATAGCGATTAGAATAATCCAATAACCTGATTATGTGAAATATCATTTTCCTGTAAATAAAAATAAAATAAAATAAAATAAAAATAAATTAATAAAAATAAAAGTGAGTTAATAAAGATAATGATTAGAATATAAAATAAAAGTAAGTTAATAGAAATGAAAAAAGTTAATAAACATAGTAGTCGGAATAATACCATAGTGTGATTCAGATTACTACTTTATTATTATTATTCCATATAATATATCACTTATGTACTCCAGCAAATCTTAAATATTACCTTTAATCAAGAATAGTGTGTGGGTGTTGGTGTTATGCAGGAAAAATGAATCTTTTTAAAGGATACATATTCCGAAGTCAAGCATCGAGCGACCAGTAGCAAACGGAATGATTAGTTTATGTTATTGCAGTCAAATATTCATAGAAAAGTGAGGAAGAGGTGGGTTTATGTTATGTTATATTCGCAGATGGGATCTTTCCTTTACTTTGTATCCCTATTGAGCTAGTTGCAGGTAAATGTTCATTAAAAATTGAGAGACTGGTGGTGACTCATGGAAAATTTAGAGACCAGTGAGAGATTGAATCAATAATCTCGGTGTATTCTTATTGGGTTCCAGCTTGCACCAATTACCATCGTGTGCCCACCGGCTGGCGCCATTGCCACGTTGGTTTGGAGACTAAGATCTTCAGTTTGTGAGGAGCCAAATACCTTCATTTTCTTAATCTATCAACCTGTGCTTCACTTCTGTTTTGTATTTCTGTTCAATGGCAGATCGGCTAACTTCCACCGATTCCTCGATGGATATGCCATCAACCTCCAGGAACCCAAACACCTGCTACCACGATGTGTTTATCAATCATCGTGGTCCCGACGTTAAAAAAACTTTGGCTACCAGTCTCTACAAACGCCTTCTTTCACATAATTTGCGACCTTTCCTGGACAAGGATGAACTGCAGAAGGGAGATTACATAGATGCTCAAATTGAAAATGCCATCCGAACCGCCTCTATCCACATTGTCATTTTCTCACCCGGATATGCTGAATCTAGGTGGTGTCTGGATGAACTGCTCCTTATATTGAACAAATCTGGGGATACCATATTTCCCATCTTTTATAAAGTGGAGATTTCGGAGGTGCGATGGATTAAAAACCGGTATGCTAAAGCACTGAGTGATCATGAAGAGAAAGGCAGATACGACGCTAAAACACTTGAGAATTGGAGAATCGCCCTCAACAAAGCGTCGTTAATAGATGGCTTCGAACTCAAGGCCGACAATGAGTTGGAACTCTTAACTCTTCCTGTCGTTATTATTTATTGATCTAACTGGTATTGCTATACACATATGTTTTGTTTGTTTGGAGTGGATTTTACAATGCTTTTATGTGCTTTGTTCAGAATTTCCAGGGACAAAAAGAAGCAAGAGGAGGAGGAAGCCAAGCTAGTGGAGGAGGTCGTGGAATGGGTGCTTAAAAAGCGCAGAAAGACACCGCTGTATGTGGCTGATTTTCCAACTGGTCTGCAAGAAAAAGTAGAAGATTTTGAGAGTGTGTTATCGCAGCAACAGAAGAATGACAAAGCTCGGGTTTTGGGGATTGTTGGCTTGGGCGGAGTGGGCAAGACGACGCTAGCCAGAGAACTCTTCAACAGGAAGAGGAACGATTTCAACAAATCCTCTTTCTTACATGATGTCAGAGAGACAGTGCGTGTAAGCTCTTTGACTTCCTTGCAGAGAAACCTTCTTGAGGATTTGACAAAGAGGACTGAGCCAATACATAGCATTGAAAAAGGCATAGAAATTCTCAGAAAACATCTTTCATCTGCACATGCTTTAATAGTTTTAGATAATGTAGATGATGCAGAACAGTTACATGCATTTTTGCCAGTGGCAAACGTCCTCCATTCTAATAGCTTGATTTTCGTTACATCTCGCAACAAGAATGTCCTCACAAGCTCAGGAATAGCAGAGTCATCAATATATCAGTTAACAGGCCTCGAAGATCAATACTCTCGACAACTCTTCTGTTCGCATGCCTTCTTGCAGTCTCATCCACTGGTAGGATTCGAGAACCTTGTAGACGAGTTTTGCAAAGCCTGCGATGGATTGCCTTTGTCTTTGAAGGTGTTTGGGGCACTTCTCTATGGAAAGTACGACCTTTGTTATTGGAAAGGTCAATTGCAGAAACTTCGCCAAAAACTTCCCAATGCGATTATGGAGAGGCTTAAGATAAGTTACGATGCTCTGGATGAAGATGAGGAAAGGAAAATCTTCTTAGACATTTCCTGTTATTTCATTGGGGAAGACAGGGATATGGCGATAAGAATATGGGATGGATCAGGCTGGAACGGTCTGGTGGGCCTTGCAAATCTCCAGGACAGGTGCCTCGTTGAGGTTGACACAGAAAATAATACCATAAAAATGCACGATCATCTGAGAGACCTGGGAAGACAAATTGTGGATCAGCAGAAGTCATGTGGAGTAATCCCGCATCGTGAATGGCGTGTGATGAAGGACATTCCCGAGTTGTGGCGGCAATATTCTGTAAGTGCTTGAATTATTCATACAGCTTTATGGTTTCTTTATTCAGCAAAAGCAGAAAAGAGGAATCTTGTTGCTCTGTTTAATTTGTTTGTTGCTTGTTTTAAACGAATGAACAGGTAATAACTGAGGTGCGCGGAATTAGGACGGTTTATCGGTACAACGAACTTTCAGACGAACAACTTTCAGCAGAACAACTTTCAGCAGAAGGGTCGTCATGGTTGAAAAGTCGGCGTGGAGTCGGAAAATGCCTGAGGAAGTTGATCGATCCTTCACCGTATCGTTTCAGTAAGTTACAACTTGTTGCAACTGAAGGTGATGATTTAAAAAAGATATTGAATAGGGTTAAGTCGCCAGATTTGATATCGCTACACTGGAAGGACTGTCCGAACTACTGCCTGCCTCCCTGGCTTCTGAATCTGATGAAGAATGTAAGGGTCTTAAAAGTGAGCGGAAACAAATTTGGTACACTATGGCGAACATCTCAGGTGAAAGTTAACGCTGATTCCTTCGTTTGCATGTCTATTATTCTTGTTATTTGCCGCTCTATTTAATGAGATGAAAATATCTTATATTTCACTATTGCGTTGCAGACACCTCTAGAGTTGCGGGAATTGACTATTCATTCTCCTAATTCTCGAAAATTCGACTTTCCAAAGTCCATTGGTCAGCTGAAGCACATAGAAAAGATTGTGGTGTACTCTACAGGTCTCGAATTGTTACCAAAAGAGTTTTGTGATCTGCACTCCCTGAAATACTTCAAGTGTGGTTCCCAACGCTTGAAAATGCTTCCAGATTCCTTTGGTTGCTTAACAAATCTCGTGCACCTTGATCTCCGTTGTTCCTCGAGTTTGCAAATGCTTCCAGATTCCTTTGGTTGCTTAACAAATCTCGTGCACCTTGATCTCAGTTATTCCTCGAGTTTGCAAATGCTTCCAGATTCCTTTGGTTGCTTAACAAATCTCGTGCACCTTGATCTCAGTTTTTCCTATCGTTTGCAAATGCTTCCAAATTCCTTCGGCAATTTAATTCGCCTTAAATATCTGTATCTCCGCGCGTGCTCAAAGTTGACCATATCCAATGAAACATTTGCAAATGTCCGTTCTCTTGAAGAATCACATCTGCCGGGTACAAATTTACGAAAATTGCCTGAGGATATCAGAAACCTTAGGAATCTGGAAGTACTTGTTGTGGGAAGCAATTCCTTGAAAGAACTGCCATGTTCGCTGGGTCACCTGAGCAGATTGAAGTACATGGAGCTCGGCTATTGCACAAAACTGAAATCTTTGCCCGATTCGTTGGGACTGCTGACTCAGCTGTCAGAGTTGATGATAGAGCAATGTGGAATAGAGTCCTTACCGCCAGAAATGGAGAAATTGAGCAACCTGGTACAGTTAACAGTAAGATCCTGTCCGATACGCGAGCTGCCATTGAAAAGCGGGGTGGAAGGAGCACTGTCCCGACTGGAATACTTAGAGCTGGAGAGAACAGAAATATCGAAGATATGTTTGGTTGAGGTTTGTCCCAGCCTTAAACATCTCTACATCTATGGTTGCAATGATCTGGTGGAGGTTGGAGCACTGCCACCAACTCTCATAAAACTGTCTGTGGAACAATGTGACAAACTGAGGAAAATGGAAGGGCTTCATAATCTTACAAACCTTCAAGAACTACACATTGAAGACTGTAAAGAGTTGGAGGAGCTGCCGTGTCTTGAAAGGTTAATATCTTTGAAGACGATCCGGGTTGATATGTGTTGTAAGTTAAAAAGAATAGAGGGCCTGGGGCAGCTGACACAGCTTGAAGAGTGTAGCGTCTATATAGACGGAGAACCACAGAGACAGCAGCAGCTGGATTGAAGTACACCGTGGCTTTATGCGATGCACCAGCACCAGAAGTTATTGGTGATGAGGCCTTGGAAATGTGCAATCTGGGTTGAAGTCTCGATACAGCTAATTATTGTAACTTGTAATTCTTGAAAAGCTTTATCACGAATTTTTTTATTTTTTATTTTTATTTTTTATTTTTTAATAAAATAAATAAATAATAAATAATAAACGCGTACAGTGAATGGTATTTTAAATTTCGTAATTCTTTCTGCTTCATTCATAATACTTTTCAATTTAATTTATGAAAAAATGTAGTTATAAAATATTATCTTATTTTTTCTTTTTATCAATGATTTTATAATTCACATTAAATTTATTATTAATTATTAATTATTATTGTTATTTTTTTTAAATTCAATAATATATTTGATTTATTATTATTATTATTATTATTTTAATATATTATATTAGAAAAAATGTTTAATTTATAAAAAAGCTTTTTTGTTTTTATTTCAGTATATATTTAATAATTTACATGAAATTTATTATTTTTTAAATTTAATAATATATTTTATTTCTTATTAAAATTTATGTTTTTATTTTTAAATATATTAGATGAAGATGATTACTTCTACAAACACCAATGTGGTATGTTGGATCTTAAGAAAGTAAGAAATTAATTCATAATCTTTAATATTTTATTTTTATAATAAAAAAGAAGGGGAATAAATGTTTTTAAATCACAATAGTTTTGTTTAACAAGTCGAGAAGGTTGGTAGTGTGACAAATGTTTTGGAAATGAGAACCTTGTAATCCAAGATAATGTGCTTTTCATCTTCAACCCTTTTAGTATAAAAAATGCGACAAATTATTTCATCCCAAAGGTGTTATGGGAATAGACCCACACTTGGTTTCACTTCGAAGCTCATAAGAATTGATTCTTATCTTCACAATGTTCATTTTCTTATTAGGATTGATAAAGAAAAACATAATTCTAGTTAGTAAGAGTGGGGTTCATTACCTCTTTATAATACCTCAACGTCCCTTTCCTCTTTAGCTCCTCATCATCCCACAACTTATCCTTAAATTTGGAAGTAATAGTATTTTTAATATTATCCTTATTTTCTAAGATGATGTCCTCCTTTATCCGACAATGGTCGAGCAAAACTTGGACATCCTTGTGCCATGCTCGCTTGAGCCGGAGGTGGGGGTTTTGACTAGAGATAGAAACAATTTTGGGGAACTTCTTGCCTTCCATGTTGTAAAACTTCTTCTTATACAACGGATACCTAAACATAGCCATGTTTTCAATGGGGGAAAGACTAGCTTCAATCAAGAGGATATGATAGGGAGTATTTCCTTTAATCTTAAGGTTGTAGGTTATAAATTCCTTTATTCAATATTCCTTCATGATTCTCTAGACATACTACAACCCCAAATCTCACAACCATATAAAATAATAGCGCTAACAAGAGTCTCAAAGAGGAGTTCTTTTTTACTCCAAACCTAAAGGTCAATCGACTTACAATTGTTTTCAAGCTCATAATAAGTTTTCCATCCTCAAATAATCTTTTTCTCAATGTTATAACTCCAGTTGAGTTGATGATTAATGTCAATACCTAAATATTTCTATGAAGAAAACTTATCCAAGTAATTGTTATCATATATGAAATTATCATGATTGATATTTTTGGATTTAACTATCATGACTTTAGTCTTGTCTGTATTAATAGTCATACCCATCCTGGCACAATGATCATGGAGGATTTTATGTTGCTTGTCGAGATCATGATGGATTTTGGTTAGGAGGAAGATATCGTCAACATAAAGGAGAAGAGTAATGACCATAATAGCAAGCCTGGGGCCATTGCATCCCGTAGCTTCCAACCACTCTTTT
The DNA here is from genome assembly GCA_000404065.3 of Pinus taeda. Taxonomy (NCBI): domain Eukaryota; kingdom Viridiplantae; phylum Streptophyta; class Pinopsida; order Pinales; family Pinaceae; genus Pinus; species Pinus taeda. The sequence goes on from APFE030638121.1 coordinate 33,292, forward strand.
AGCTCATTAATGTAAATGCCAAAAAGGGTATGGGATAGGGGGCACCTTTGCATAACGTCGGTATTGCATTTAATTTCTTTAGACCAACCCTTGGTGGTCTTAAGCTTAGCGACAACATTCTCGTATAGCTAAATCACAACAACTGTCAACTCGAGAGGAACCATTATCTATTCGAGTCTTTACCATAGCTTATCCCGAGGAACTTTGTTGAAAGATTTTTTAAAATCAACAAAACAATGATGATAATACTATATTTTTATTTGAAAATAAAATACAATTTTATGAAATTTTGTATATATATGTATGAACAATTCTTTGAACTGATATTTCCTATGACTACATTAGTTCATTTATTCATATTAATTGATTTTTTAATAAAATATTATTCGACATTATTTTAGTTTTTCTTTTCTTTTTTATTAGTTAATTTAATGATACAAAAAAAATTATAATTCAAAGCATAAAAATTTATTAACATTATTAGAAAAAAGAAAAAAAATAATATAGAAAGGGCTACCACATTTTCAAATAAAACAAAACTCTACACAATTAATTAAACAAGTGGGATAACTACATAGCAACATAGTCCCTGCCTCTTTTGGTATTTATCTGTATGCTAGCATTGTTGAGGAAGTACAAGGTCCACGTTTTGTCATTATTTGAAAATAGTTTTTTTCCGTGTTGCACCTCCTGTTTCTACAAGCTACTATGACAAATACTGATTGCAGAGTCCTCTACACCTTCTTCATTTGTTTACAACTAGTAATTATTACAAAATGATTTAGAGTAAATTTTATTAAGCACTCAAACAATGTCTTGACTACATGTCGATTCGCCCAATCAATGGCGAAAAAAATACATTTACTGGTAGGGGAGATTTTATTAATCATAGGATTAAGCCTTAATTAATTTTTTAATATGCATTAATCCATGCCATGGGAGGTTGATTGAGTTTATGTGACATTTCATCGAATCGTTGCCACAAAATAGGAAAATGTGTGTGTCAACTAACGTGAAAATTGACGGTTTACACTTTTTAGTTAACCTGAGTTAGCAGTAGCCATTATGGCAAGCATAGTGTGTAAAATGATGACATATCGCTCCAAAATAAGGAAACATGGTAGTTGCAATATTTGATTTATGCATGTTGATATGTCCAAAATATGTGACATGTGGCAGTACAAAGCTTGAGGTGTCGGGTGGAGCATAATACCCACATTACGCTTAGTGATTCATTTCTCGACGCGAATTCATAGTGTATCACTTAGAATTGGCGGGGAACATGGCCTAATAGAAGTTGTGAGACAAAGATCTTTATTTCACTTAATAGAAGCATTAATGCTAGTCCTTTTCCAACTAATACATATCACTGTGTGGTCTATATCGTTTGTCCATGTTAGCAGCTAGAACAACTCATCATAAAACTAAGTTCAAGGATTAACAGAAAAAAGAAATGTCTTATGTTATATAGCAAAAGCAAATTCCCAACATGAATGTTAATCCTTGCAATTAAAGAATTAATCTATGCACTTTAAGTATTAACATCAGTAATGAAGGGTAATCAAATTTATTATGGTTAATGCGTATATTGGAGGCCATTGCACATTTAAATGGAACTAATCGTCACATTTGTTCAACGAAGACTCAGGTGTTAGATGTATTTTCAGGCCTTAATGGAAATTCATAAACTTTTGTACCAGAGTAATGGTGAAATGATCATGTATTTGTGGCTTAATAAAATGAAAACCATATTAAATTTTGATAATGATTCTTTTTTATTCATGTTGCATAGTTGTCGCATTATTACATTGTTTAGGCCAAAGACGAAGAAAGATCTAGGCTAAATAAACTCAAATTTGTAGAAGATACAAAGAACAATAATCCAATGCAAGTCATTTTGTTGTCACTGTTGTATTAAAAGAAAAAAAGCGGTAGTAAGAAGAAATTGTAGTGGGTTCTTCTCATTTAAATGCTCTCCAAGTCAAAATGAATGAGAGAACACAAGCTAATGAAATGTGTACTCTTGTTCAAAATCCAAAATTGAAATGGAAAATGAAGCCTAAATATTATTGTTTTAGTGCTACAGGAAGAAGCATTGGACAACCTACATCAAGAAATAAACGAAGAATCACTACGACACCAAAGGCCCAAGTTCAACACACAAAAGGGCATGAAATAAAAATTTCAATTGACAACTGTGAGAAACTCATAGCTTATAGATATACACTTTATGGCAAGAACATTTAAGGTACCCCATCTTATATGCTTAGTCATCAACTTGTTGTGAATGAGGATGACAAAGAAGCTGAGAGACCTTTGTAATGAAATAGTAAAAGAGGTATGTGACTATGGTTGTAGCTTATCCAATACTCAAAGATAGCAATAATAAAAGGTAACACATTATGGAGTGGGGTGACAATAGCTCCAAAATTTCTTTCAAGAAATATGTATGTATGTCTAAACTAAAAGTTTTAATCTCATATTTTTGTTTACTTAACTCATATATATAGCAAGTTAATGTTTAGAGAGAAATAAAACAACAAATGCCCATATGAGAAAAAGTTTTAGATGCAATGGAATAAAAGTGGTCACCTTAGGAAGATTGTCTTAAAACCTAATTGAAAATACTTAATTAAATTCCAAAGCCTTCCATCGAAAATTAAGCCAATGTTCAAAAAGTGTCATCTAACACAAGCCATCCATATAAACATAACAATCAACTTAACCAATAGGATGATGCCAAAATCATTATGTAGTTGCATAAAATATTTAATTTACTTTCATTATGTGGAACTATTTAAAGGATAAATGATATGCTAAAAATGATTACAATTTTCTGAGAAGAAGACTTTGCATTGTTATAAAGAAAAAATTTGAAATTCTGAAGACTAAACAAGCTAATGGTCAGATTCTCTATCTTGTACACCATCTGTTTACAAAGAATTATATGAGATATAGTAAATGTTGAATAGTGTAGCAAGAAAGTCTCAATTTGACTTTGCCTTAGTTAAATTGAAAAAAATTGAATTTCCACACTAGCAGACAACTTGGAGGCAGTTAACTTGGGTGACATGGCTCTTGTCACTCAGTTAGCTCAGTAAATTCAAGTTAGAGGGCTTGAGTTCAGTTAAGCATGTGTGATTGATAAATTATAGTAATCCAATTCAGTTATATCTAGTTCAGTTAAGTTAAACTAGTTTTAAAAGTTGTAGGAACTAGTGGAAGGTCAGTTGTGCAATGAGACAATAGTCTAACTCAATGATCATCTAGTTAACTGATCAATCAGGCTAAAATAACTAATGCATGCAGAGAATTTGAGTTCCCGACTATGGTGGAGATTCCAGGGTAGTGTAAAAAGAAGTTGTAAACTATTTTGAGTGTACATGTGTTGCATGGAGTCAGATGATAAAACCTTGGGAATGACACAATCAATTGGAGGAAAATTCCTAAAACATAGGGGCTAATTCTCTAGGATTTATGCAAGGAATAGGGGCTCAAGCAGAGGCAACAATTGACTAAGTCTAGATCAGAGATTCTCATTGAGTAGAGAGATAGGTTATTCACTTGTAGGTTGAGCTCATACATAGCCAGAAATTGTAATACATCTCTATTCATATTATTAATGCAAAGAGGATTGAGGGCTTTTTCCCAGTTGGCCCCTTTGAAGTCGTTTTGGGCTATATTTTTTATGGCTCCTTTGGGGTTTTTTCATTGTGAGGCATGTTTGCTTTTCTTGGTTATGTGGGTTGGCCTTTACTTTGATTGATTAAACATATTAACCTCACGCTGATGTGTAGTTCTTGAAGGTTTGTAACCACATGAGGTGGGAAGCTCTTTTGAATAAGATAATTGTGGCAATGAATTCCTCTTTCTGAGAGGACCAAAATCAACCTAAAAATCATTAAAATTGGATAAGGAAAAATATATTTTTGAAAGCAAGCCCACTCATGTGTAACTCATCAAGATCAACTTGGGGTTAATTCACCAAGTTAAACCCATCTCCATATCCTATAAAAGGAAGTGCCCTCTAACCTCATTAGACATGTCTTCATCACATATTTTTCACTTTGAAATGGTCGCAGAAGGAATGATGGCTCCAATGAAAGAGGAAGGGAAAGATTGTCACCATTGTTCAGTTGTTTAACGGACCGAGATAATTGGGCAGGAAGCCGAGGTTGTTAGGGGTAGGTCTATGCTAGTTTGAGAATGGTTAAGGGAAAAACTTTTCCTCCTTTGTAGGTTGAGATCCTACAGGAAGGCAACTGCAAGATTGAGGACTATTTGGGAGAAGTTTTTGGGTTTCTTAGTGTAGGGTTTCTCTTGTGCAGGTGGGCCACAAAACTGGGAGATTAATTCAAGTAGGTTGCATGCCTAAACAACTTGGACAAAGGCTCAAAAAGTTGAGGATCATCCCAGGTAGGATGTGTTAGAAAATCATAAAGGCAAAAATATTTTCTTATACTTGATAATTACTTGTAATGTTCTTGATTTCTTATTAGGTTTCTTTATATCTTATTTCTTTTAATTCATCAAGAAATTACCAAAGAAATAACACATAAATCAATGGACACCAGATATAGGAACACAACCAGGGAAAAACCCCTCTCTAGGGGAAAACCCAGTTAGTAATTCTTTCTTCAATAATTTTCCTGATATATTCCAAGACTCTATACCTTGACACAAACTTTCCTCCACACCAAGTCAACCCTCTTCTTCCTTTGCAGATGATCGTACTTGACCTGGCAGCAACAACAACAATAGAAACACTTTCTTGGACCCAACAAATTAGACCTTTCTTTGGAGGCTTTGATCTTCACTTAGAAACTCCAATCTTGTCCCAATACAACTTCGTGAGGCAACAATAACCAACAACAATAACTTCGACCTATAGCAACAACAACATGCAACAACTGGCTACGACATAAACAAGAGAACTTGAATATTCTAATCTAGGGCATGAGAGAGAGAGATGCAAAAATATTCAATTTTCATTCCTTCCTTCTCCTAGACCAAACTCACACTCCTTTTGCCTTCTTCCTCTATTTCGCACTTTTTCCCAACTTCAAATAGATATCGAACTTGCTTGAGTTTATTTTCCTCCAAATAGATTTCAAACTACTTCATATATAGCCCTTAGGTGAGGTTGAATAGCCTTCCTTGAGGCTAACTTGATCATCTTAAGGCCGACTTGGTGTGGAGGTAACATAATTCATAGATGTCTCAATACTTAACCTTTTTACATGATTCAAAAGCCCAAGAAGGGTCTCTTTAAAAGTACAATGAAACTATTGACTCATAATAAACCCTAGAAGTCCTCAATGGGGACTTTGACCTAAAAAATGATGACCCAAGCATGAAACCCATGCTTTAGTAAATAATAATAATAATTTTCTTTATTCTTTTGACAAGTACATTACATGATGACTCAAATACATTAATGAATACTGAACCTAGTTACATTTTCCAACACTCCCTCTTAACTAGGGATGTATTCATCATATACAAGTATAAGGAAGATCTCAACTACATTTACCATGAATATTTTAGGCACGGTAATGCCATGGACTAGATTCTTAACCAATGTAATATATCCATTGGTCTCTCAATAGTTTAGGCACAACAATGCCATGACCTAGATTCCTGACCAGGGAAATCTATCCAAGTGGGAATAAGGTGGACTCAAGATTTCAACATCTCTAGGTACCATCATGCTTACTTGCTAACCACCAACATAGGGACCTAGGTGAATATATATGGTCAGAGATATACGACCCATTCCACCATCCCTACTTTGGGACATATACATCAACACAAACTCCTAGTCAGATGTCCTCCCAAAAAATGCTTCAATCACAAAGCCTCAACACTCCTTGATCTAGCAGAACAAGGACAACAAATCTCTTCCGATCAAACTGGTCAATAACTAGCCTGCTATCAAAACCTTCGAGAGATATACCAGTAAAAACACAACCCCAATCAAGAATATACTTTCACATATTCATAAATAAACAAAAACATTCGGTGTTTTCCTGATGTTTGTTCTGAACACGGTAGGACTATTAACCAAATATTTGACAGAAGATACTTTCCTTTCCTACCTCACATGCAGCAACATATAATTCAAAATTCATTCTCCAATCAAAATTATGCTCTCCCTCTAAATCAGGGAAATTTTCTTCTATTCAGGGTCCCTCTTAATCCATATTTTCAACATCGGAGAATATTTCATGCCTTCCAACCATCTCATCATAGTTATCATCACTATTCACATCATGCTTATCATATCTACTTTATTTTATGAACATCTTTACCATTTTGAAGATTATGTACCTACACAACTTAGATAGCAAGTACAACCAAATCTATAGAAGCATGAAGTTAGACATTAAAATCATAGAAGCATTTCAAGTTTATATATCAGATACCCAAAAAGACACATACCCTTCAACATTTTTCTAGGGACTTTCTCATAAACCCTAGACTACTTCATCAAGGCTTATATAACAACTTTCATTACATCTAGGGTTTCAATGTTTCTACCAATGGTATGACATACCCTACTACAACATATAGAAAACCCTAGAAACAATTCAAACAAAAATAGATCTACAAGGTATCTAACAACTTTTAGAATTTGTATATTAGACTTCCTAATAGGTTTTCATACAAACCCTATATTTCATATATAAGATTTTAACAGCCAAGAACCAATCAAAACTTAATCAACAATATGACTAAAATCCACTAGGGTTTGATGTAAACCCTGTATTTCCATCAACAAATTCTCATCAATCACTATATAGATTCATAGATTGTCATGTCACACATATTAGAGAACTACTACAAGGGTTTAGCTGCAAAAGCCCTAGATTTCCTAAACAACATTACCCTAGAATATAAAACTCAGAAAATGGCTTATATTAAACCCTAAGACTTACGATCCATAATAATTAGGTCAACACACATATCTAGAAATTCATCATCAATCATAAGCATACCATATGTCAGGCATCATATTAGACATATATTGACCTAGAACAAGCTAGGGTTTCAACCACATGGACACATATAAATCTAGGGCTTCATTCATAAGATCATACATTACATATCAAACGCCTTGCTTATAGGCCCAACCAAACCTTAAATATCTAGGATTTCATAACATAAAAAAAAGCAAACCTTACTATATCAAAACTTCAAAGGTTCGAGATTTTAGACAACATCATTTCAACCCTAATAAGTTAGTGTTTTCATGATCATATCAAAACCCCAAACATGACATCATTAACAAAAACTTCAAATAACATTTCCCAATAACCCTAATAATTTTTAGGGTTTCAAAATTAACATTATCATACCCTTAGGTTAGGGATTTCTAGAGAACCTGTCTAGGGTTCTATAAAATCAATTAAGAATATGAAGAGGTTAGATTTATCAAGTGATGAATCACCCAAAACAAGAATCATTATGATTCAATATATCTAGACATAATGATGTTAGTAATAGATTATCAAATGAATAAACATTTATAGTTTAATGGAAGGCCTCTTCTATACTCCTTGAGGATATAGCAGATGTTTTTGCTAATCAAAACAATAAAGGGATAATGGTGATTAGTATATAATATAATAAAAACTTAAATAAGTATATGAAACCAGAAATTGAAAAGAAATGAGATACTTATCTTTGGGAGATGTTGGGGGTTCCCTCTAAAGCTTGAGGACACCTATAAACTTAACAAAATAAAATGTCTTTTCCAAAAAACATGTTAAAACCTATAAATTCTAAATATAAAAAATACAAAATAGAATATCTAAGACTAGAATATCTTCAGCAACATTGGCTTAATCTATTTCTCTCTTCTTATTTCTTGGATTTTCGAGACAATCACTCCTATAATGACCCTTCTTACGACATTGATAGCATTATACTTTGGACATGTATACCTTCCTCTTTAGTCCTTTCGATTTCTTGAAGTTCCCTTTGTGATGAGCAGTGTAAGAATTCGAAACTCCTTCAGGATTGGAAACTAGTGAGATTCTTAATTCTTCTTGACTACAAGCAGTCTATACTTCTTCACAAGTGGGAGATTCCTTCCAATTGTTAATTCCTACAACAAATGCATCCCAAGTAGGTGGCAATCCTAATATCGCAGTGATCACTTCTTTGTCTGGAACAATTTCATCAATGGCCAAAAGATCATCTCTGATTCTTGCTATATTCACAAAGAAGTAGGCTACTGTGTCTTCTTTATTCATCTTTGCGGTCCTCAGTTCATTCTTTGGGTTTGCTACTTGACCAGTGATCTCAATAGTGAATAACTTTGACAAAGCCTCATACATTTCTTGAGCATGGTTAATGTTGGCTATGAATGTGACATGTTTGTCCTTTATTCCTTCTACCATTAGATTCATGGCCACTAATTCCAATTCTATAAAATTCACTTTATCAACATCACTGGAGTCTTATGTATTCTTTACTTTTCCTTTTACCAAGTCTAGTACCTTGTTATTTTCAAGAATAAGATCAATCCTTTTCTTCCAAGACCTGTAGTTTGAGGATCTTTCAAGTCTTTTCTCTCCCTTGATTGTGTTAGACATTTTATTTGAATATAGTAGACTTCTTCCCTAGAATAATCCTTTTGAATGATTCCTTGATCAAGTGTTTGAGACTACCTTTTTCTTATTTCTTCACCAAAGCTCTGATACCATGTTAGAAAATCACAAAGACAAAAATATTTTATCATACTTGATCATTACTTGTGATGTTCTTGATTTCTTATTAGGTTTATTTATATCTTCTTTCTTTAAGTTTGTCAAGAAACTACCAATGAAATAACACATAAATCAATGGACACTAGATATAGGAACATCGCCAGGGAAAAAACCCTCTCTAGGGGAAAACCCAGTCAATAAATTTTCCTTCAATAGTTTTCCTCAGATATTCCAAGACTCTCGACCTTGACACAAACTTTCCTCCACACCAAGTCAACCCTCTTCTTCCTTTGCAGATGATCTTACTTGACCTAGCAATAGTAACAACAGTAGCAACACTTTCTTGGACGCAACAACTTCGACCTTGCTTTGGAGGCTTTGATCTTCACTGAAAGAATTCGATCTTCACTTAGAAACTTTTATCTTGTGTAATTTTCCTAAACAAGAATCTAAGTGATAAACCAATTAAAAAAATAGTGCAACAGTGGAAAATTAAAAACATTTAGCAAACACCCATGACACACTGTAATACTAGAACTCTTGAGCCATATATTATGAAATATGAGAGAATGAGTACAATATATAAATGGAGTAATGCACCTGGGCTTGTCTCAAGGACAATATAGGCCAAACCCAGGTGGTAGAATAACTCAAAAGATGGTTGTTCAGCTGCTGCTCTACTATGCTCTGCGTTGTCTTCGTAAACTATTGATCTGTTGACTTCAGCCTGCTAGAAAGTGCCCAAAAACTTTCTATAAAATCATGCCCTCTTAATCTTGGACTCCTTGGACAAAACCTAGAAAAACCCAGAAGGGAATTTCTATGATTTTGACTTTGGATTTTCGGCCTCTTGGTAGCTACTAGAGGCTACATCTGCTAACTATCGACTTACTGGAAAGTGCCAAAAAAATGCCGAGAAAATTATGCCCTTTTAGCCTTAGACTCCTTGGAAAAAATCCAGAAAATCCCCGAAGGGAATTTCTCTGATTTTGACTTTGGACTTTCAATCTCTTGGGAGTTGCTCTTGGGCTACATCTACTGACTTTTAGCCTGCTGGAAAGTGCCCAAAAACTGCCTAGAAAATTCTTCCCTTTTAGCCCTAGACTCCTTGGACACAACCCAGAAAACCCAGAAGGGAATTTATCTGATTTTGACTTTGGATTTTCAGCCTCTTGGGAGCTGCTCTCCCACTACATCTGCTAACTTTGGGTCTGCTGGAAAGGGCCAAAAAACTATCCATAAAATTATGCCCTTTTAGCCTTAGACTCCTTGGACAAAATCCAGAAAAACTCAGAAAGGAATTTCTCTAATTTTGACTTTGGATTTTCGGCCTCTTGGGTGGCTAAATCAACCTCTGCGTATTTCTGGCTACCCAGAAATGCGTAGTCCCTTCCTCTGTGTGGCTGGCTGAGCTTTGAACCACTGCTGGACACTCCTGCAATCTCTATGGAATAACCTCCCTAGGGCGGGCACGGATGGTCCCTCGAGGTAGAGGTTGAATCTTCCTTGCGGAAGACTCATCGCTAAACAACCAGTAGATTCGCTAAGCAGCAGAGCATACAAGAGTGAGTTTGTTTGTCAAATATTAAGAATGAATTCAAAATGAGAGTTAATCTCTCTTTATAACTCCTTGGGCCCCCTTAGTCTCATGTGGGCCCCTCCATCCACCCATTCTATTTTCCCTTCAAGCATATCGAATGGCTAATTCGAACTCCTATGTGGGTGGCCCCCACATTCTACTAGCAGCTAAATAAAGTCGATTTGGCCCCTAAGTCCCTAAGTCAAAAGTCTGGGGCCCTCTTCCTTAGTAAAAAATGTGCAAATTGTGTAGTAGCACCCTATTACTAATGTGTTTGAGAAGGGACATGATAGTCCTCCCCTCCCAAATGTTGCTTGCCCTCAGGCAACCTCAAAGCTAGGTGCTCCAAAATATGCTCACCCTCCCAGGTGGCATCCTCATCTGGTAAGTTCTTCCAATGCACCAAAAACCGCTTGTCCTCAAGTAATGACTGAACAAACACCCTCTCTAACTATGGACCCCCATTATCACTGCAAACTTCACTAGGGTGCCAAATGTGCCATTTGATCTTCCCTGATCGTTGTACTATCCTATAGTGAAGGAGTCACTTGATACCAGGATCCCAAGCCAACCAGATCAACGTGAAGCCCCCCTTGCTCCACTCAGTATCCTTCCAGATATGGGCATTAGAATGCCTGTGTCTATCACCAATAAGTAGAGCATCCTGAAAATGTAAAACTCTGCCCAAATCCTCATGAAGTTGCTCTACCGAATAGTCCATCTCATGCACTGCAAGAGTAAACTCCGAAAGATGTAATCCAATCCTAGTGAAATTGAACCCTCGTCTACCTAGGCCTCCCCTAATCTCCTCCTGTCGATCACCCTGCCATACTAGTGAAGTTCCCCACACCATCAATGAATCACTAAAACCAAATGGAAGATCTGCATGACCCTCCCATGTAGAAACCAGCTCACCTCTATGGGTAGTTGAATTGATCAGCCTTGTTATGCCAGAATCCCCTACCCATTGCAGAAGGAACTTACCCTGCTATCGTCATGACACTCTGGTCATGAATCAATGCCTATCATGCTCGTACTAGAACCTCCTCTCCCATAACTCTCGGCCATAATCTATGTGATGATCGAGGCTACACTAATCTTGTCAAAGTGACTCAACAGTGTCATCGTCTCTCACTCCATGGATAACCCAAATCTTGAGCAACAATCTTCCTTGTCCTATAGTGAGGACTTCGGTGATCACCCATGTGTCTGCCTGTGAATGAATCAATCCACTTTTTATCCAGACCATTCTCACTGAGGAGTGGAGTATCCCACCAATCCATTGGATCCGTGGATCCCATAACCATACTGGAGGTCCACAAATCCCAATCCTCTTTGTATGTCGCTATGATATGTTGTTATTTGTTGGGACCCCTTTGTGCCCCGTCTCTACCTCCTGTAGGTATCCAATAGGTAGGCACTGAACATCAAGAACCCATGCTGCAAATATCTAGCTATCCCAGCTCCTGATGATGTGCTCGGATATTCCAAGAAGCCTAGGCATCATCTTGCCAACTAGGACTACTGTCCTTCACACCTCATGCTCCCCTAATGCCTCAAGCTGTCCAAATGAAACAACACCATATAACTCCCTCTCGGTCACCTCCCCAAGTGTGAACCTAGGGGTGGAACATATGCTACCTCGACAATCAACCATGCCATCCCTAAGTCTATAACTGTCAACTCGTGCACCTACCAAGTGTTTCAACTGGAGAGTCTCCTCTTGGTCCATGGCACATGGTGTCTCATCCAAGTGCCTAGGGTGAGTCTCCCATGCCCTGTTGCCTGAATGGAGAGTGTAAAAGTGAAACAACCAAACTCTTTGCGACTGTAAGCAACACTGGAGGATGATGGGTGGGTATGTCCCAAAGCGTATGATCAAGAATCTGCCAAAATTCTCAAGAGTAATCCTACGGATGACCCTCTCTCCGCCTCATATCTACTGATAACTCCCTCGAGGCCCTGCCTCCACTAAACATGGTGTCCCCAAATGCTCGACAATGTCCTCATCGATCTTAGGTGAGTTTTATCCAATGGTAAACCTACTATCCCTGTCCATAATTCTCCCTGGAGGCAAAGCTCCAAGAGTCCATTGCACTGCATCATGTGTCACTTCATACCACCAAGTACCACCGCACTCCATGAAATTCCACTGTATGCCGCAACCTATCCCTCTACACCACTGGATACCCCCGAATACGGTTATACCATCATGTACCCTCCTGTGTTCTGCCTATTTCACTGCACCTGTCACTCCTCGCACGTCCTCAATGTGATGTGAGTCACTCCTCCTAACCCACAGTGTAAGCCAACATGCTATGGTATACCACCATGTATCTCCATGCTCCTCTGCAGGCCACTGCTCCTCGCCGCATAGCCCTACACACCATTGGGTGCTATGGCCTAGAATTAGGTTTGTATGCATTAGGCCACATCCCTCTATATAACACTGAATGATATGACCTAACTTTGTGTAGTCTTGCGTACCACTGCCTACTATCTTACCACCCTATAACATATGGTATCTTGCATGTGCCAAAGTGTCCACCGTCCTAGTAGTGACCCCACCATGACACACGTCATGTCCCCTCGTCCATCTTGGTATACCTGAGCACCCTAACTCCACTCTTGTTAGGGGGGATATCTCTGCTATGCTGATTGGTTGTGACCCCTGAGTCCTAAACCTAAATGGGAGAACATCGTCTCCATACAATATCCGGTTTGGTGGCCTACCCTAGCCACCTCCTTGAACCAACTCCCAAAAAAAAAAATTCATTCTGCTCACAAACCACCTAGCCACTAGCGTCAACTGGAGCTCCCATAAGGAATACATGTGCTCAGGCATGGGGTTGACTACCTCATCAATTCCATAGTCATCCCACATGTTTGATATCGGATAGGAAGCCCCGCCTGGATCCCAATGCTAACTTGGGCCTCCAGCACCCTCAATGTCTGAGAGCTCCCACTGAGCTTTACTCCGAACTATGACCATCTCCATGAGTCTAGCCCACTCCACCCGATACCAACTCATAATCTCTTGCTACCCAACCCCAAGAGATGGATCGAATGCACAAACTCTAGCACATTTAACAAGCCCAACATGCAGATGTTGCATCTTGTGCAACTCTAACCGTCTCATCCCACTACCCAGGTCAACACATGAGATCTGACTAAGCAGCTTTGTATCTCTCTCTCCAATGGGAAAAGGTGACCCAACAATGCTGCTAACCTGGTAATCCCCTTTGGTATGTCTAGACAACTCCACCTCTCTCAATCCAATGTGTAAGGATGGGATGATAACGTTGTAGATCCTGTTAGTGTGCCTCTGAAGCGAACTGTTCTGAAATCCCAACGTGTGGTCTCTATGTTGCCCCTCATTAATGGCTAGCCCAAGGGATGGCTGCACATCCTCCTCTATCATGGGCTTGCATGAGCCTTTGACCGCTCCTCCATAGACAACCCAATATGCTCAATATTCTCACCAGTCAACTGTAGGCGACTGTCATCTAGCAATTCCATCATAGATTTGGAGGCCTTTGTACCTATTTGCTTCTCAACAATAGTGGAGATGTCTTCTGACACCTCACCAACCTGTGGTGCATTGTTATCACCTGAGAACTCGGTCACAACCCCGAATACCTCATCAATGGATGACGCCTCCTCAATGGGTGTATGCTCAACTATCTCTTTTCCAACCGTGGCCCTTTCAACTACTCTTTCATATTTTTTCTTAATAATTCTCATCATCCCTGCAAAATCCCATTGAATCTCCATTGGTTCGTTCATACCCCTTAGTTCACAGAATTATCAAAAAGAGAGGGACGCCTAAATGCCATGACCCAATGATTGGTATGCCCTCTAGTTTTCCCCTAATAACTCCACATCAATTGCAATCATGTCTGGATTCCCAACTAAGGAATGAATCAACTTCTTCCCCACATCAATCATTATTTGTTGTATCCTCACCACCTCATTCCAAGGGACCGCCATGTTGTTTGATTCTAATCTTTGGCACAGGCTGAACCAAGACTATGGCTCTGATACCACTGTAACCTAAACATGAATTTAAGTGATAGACCAATTAAATAAACAATGCAACAGTGGAAAATTAAAAACATTTAGCAAACACCATGAAACACTGTAATACTGGAACTGTTGAGCCATACAGTATGAAATATGAGAGCATGAGTACAATATATAAATGGAGTAGTGCACTTGGGTTTGTCTCAAGGACAATATGGACCAAACTCAGGTGGTAGAATAGTTGTAAAGATGGTTGTTCAGCTGCTACTCTACTATGCTCTGTGTTGTCCTAGTAAACTACTGATCTGCTGACTTCGGCATGCTGGAAAGTGCCCAAAAACTGCCCAAAAAATTCTTCTTAATTAGCCTTAGATTATTTGGACAAAACCCAGAAAAACCCAGAAGGGAATTTCTCTGATTTTGACTTTGGATTTTCAGCCTCTTGGGCACTGCTCTCCAACTACATCTCCTAACTTTCAGCCTACTGGAAAGTGCCCAAAAACTATCCAAAAAATTCTACTCTTTCAGCCTTAGACTCCTTGGACAAAACCCAGAAAAACCCAGAAGGGAATTTCTCTGATTTTGATTTTGGACTTTCGGCCTCTTGGGCATTACTCTGTAGCTACATCTGCTGACTTTCGGCCTGTTGGAAAGTTCCCAAAAATTGCCTAGAAAATTCTTCCCTTTTAGCCTTAGATTCCTTGGACAAAACCCAGAAAAACCAAGAAGGGAACTTCTTTGATTTTGACTTTGGATTTTCGGCCTCTTGGGAGCTGCTCTCCAGTTACATCAACTGACTCTGGCCCTGCTGGAAAGGGCCAAAAAACTGCCCATAAAATTTTGTCCCTTTAGTCTTAAACTCTTTGGACAAAACCCAGAAAAACTCAGAAGGGAATTTCTCTAATTTTGACTTTGGATTTTCGGCCTCTTGGGTAGCTAAATCAACCTCTGTGTATTTCTGGCTGCCTAGAAACACGCAGTCCCTTCCTCTGTGTGGTTGGCTGAGCTTTGAACCACTGCTGAAAACTCCTACAATCTCTATGGAACAACCTCCCTAGGGTAGGCACGGATGGTCCCCCAAAGTAGAGGTTGAATCTTCCTTGCGGAAGACTCGGGCTAAACAACTGGTAGATTCGCTAAGCAGTAGAGCATACAAGAGTGAGTGTTTGTCAAATATTCAGAATGAATTCAAAATGAGAGTTAATCTCTCTTTATAACTCCTTGGGCCCCCTTAGCCTCATGTGGGCCCCTCCATCCACCCATTCTATCTTCCCTCCAAGCATATCGAATGGCTAATTCGAACTCCTTTGTGGGTGGCCCCCACATTCTACGAGCAACTAAATAAAGTCGACTTGGCCCTTAAGTCCCTAAGTCAAAAGTGTGGGGCCCTCTTCCTTAGTCAAAAATGTGCAAAATTATGTAGCAGCACCCTGCTACTAATGTGTTTGAGAAGGGACATGACATCTTGGTCCAAGACAACTTCTTGAGGTAGAAACACCCAACAACAACAACTTCGACCTATAACAACAACAATGCTGGGTCAGGAAAAAGGTATCATTTCTCTTTGTAAATTGCCTTATTTAACATTCATCCTTATACAATTATCTCTGTCTATAGATTAAAATAAGGAAAATATCGGCTAAATTTGGATGAAAGCATTTGGTGACAAAAAAGGCAAACCTAGCATAAGAAACTGATTTTTTGCTATCTTTGTATGCAGAAGATGCGGAATCGGAAAAAGCCATTAAGTTGACAGAAAAACACGAGGCCATAAAATGGAAACTACAACATCTTTGGCAGAAAAGGCAGTGATAGATCAGCCTGAACAATGCTATTTTATCACATGATCAGATTATGTATTGCGAAATCCTCAGGATCCTTTAATCCTGAGGATTTGCTTTTATCTAGTTACTCTTTTATGTTATATATCGGGCCGAAAAGCAATTAGACACGGTTCAGACTTGGACAATATGTAATTATTCTTTTTGAAAACATATAACGCTATTATCTTAGTGATTCTGTAAGCTGTTACTTGCATTAATGAAAGAAGGTTGCGTTTGATACATATTAATATTTTGAGTTCTTATTAAGCAGAGGCTGCTGGCGACTCTGGGCCCGGTCATGAGAAGTTCTACTGCTTCCTTGTGTTATAGTCTTTCTATTTAGTCTTTTCTATTTGATTAAAGTTTAGTCATTGGTTATTTCATTTATTGTAAAGATTTGTGATATTGATTCATACTGTTGTTCAATTAGATTAAGAGTGAAGCCATGTGACAAACTGAAGTAATGCTTTGATTGGAATGAATGAATTAGTGTTAATAGCAGATTGTTGTTCATTTCGAGTGATGTTATCATAGATCCTAGAGATTATTCTAATTAATTTCCACATATTGCAATATAGATCATTTGCTATTTAGAAATCCTTTATTGTTGCATGCGTTCTTGCTGTTCAATTACCACTTGCCATTCATTTGTTGTTTGCTATTCAATTACCAATTGCTGTTCAATTACTGTTTGATGTTCAATTGAGATTGTTGGTTAATTTGGATTGCTTTAGATTAACAATGTTGTTCAATAGTTATAGTTTATTTCCTTGATTGAGTGAGTTAGCATTAAGTCTGTTTGAACAATTCCAAGCGTGATTCTTATTTGCATTCAATTTCAATTGATTTCGGAACAAGTTGCATAGAATTGCAGAGTGTGTTAAGAGTATTTCTTCCATAGTTAGTTCTTTCCAGAATTGTGTGGATTGAATTGAAGAATTAGTCAATAGTGATTGCAACGATTCATCATTAGATAAAATCTAGATTCATTGCATATACTGTGCTGACACTCTTGAGATAAAAAGACTTACCTTGGGTTGACAACTAATGTAGGGATTGAGATTGTCTGTAAAAAGACATCTTAGTGAGCCAAGATTTTGGCGCCGTTGCCGGGGAGAGTGTTTCAAGTGATTGTTTTTATTTTTTTTTGTGAAAGAATTGGGTTTTAAAAATGGAAGGTAAGAACCTGCGTACCTAGCAAGTAAAGTGCTTGCTTACCTACCCACATTTCAGCAAAATCTTAGAGTAGAATCCTCCACCAAAACCCACAAAACCCAAAGTATCGATGAACCTTGGGAGAACGACCTTTATAGACGAAATCATAAGAAGAGTAGAGTCTCAAGCATTAGTAGGATTCCAGGCTATACGTGGAAAAATCTCTACTGTTATCCCTCAAGCAGTAGGCTCATCATCTGTAGCTTAAGCTGAGATTCAAAGCTAAGTAGGAGGATCGGAATAGAGTCTTCAAGCTACAATAAGTTTACATTCTGATCCTCTACAAGAGGGAAAATCTTGTAACTTAAGAGAAGGAAAAGGAGAAACTAGTGGGGCTGCTGAGGCAGAACCACAGTCGTCTGAACAAGGATCTCCTGAGATCCCAAACCTAGGTAGTGCTGCAAAGCCATCTCAGGTTGCTAAGTCTCCACTTACCCAAGAAGCACCCCTTGAAGTCCTCGAAGATTATTGGCACATCTTTAACCAAATGGCAGATCAGCCACCTCAAGGTCAAACCTTGACATTAGATTATCCCATAATCGACCAAGTGACCAATGCCCCCATGAAGGCTATTCATCTGCAGAGCATCCCAACTTTCCATTAGATGGTCATAGAGGATCCTGATGCCTTCCTGTTTGAGTTTGATGTCCTCTGTAGAGGGTATGACTATACCACCGACCCCAAAAGCTAAAACTATTCCCTTCCACTCTAAAAGGAGCAGCCTTAAGATGGTTTATGGGTCTAGGTGGACGAACTATCAATTCTTGGGACGACATGAAAACCTCCTTCCTCAAAAGATACTAGGACTTTTGTAAAACTAGGGAACTGAAAGATGAGATTTTTAAGATAATGAAACATTAGAAGAATATGTAGAATGATTTAATTATAATTTGCAGATTTCTCCACACTGCCCTACCAAAAGAAGTCCTAAGAGCTATCTTAATTAAAGGAATGAAAGATGAATGGGTAGAAACTCTAAACTTAATGGGAAAAGGAGATATTTCTTAGGAAGATTATGATGAAATTATTCGTTTGTGTATCAGGGGTTCGCGAGGAAGCACACACACAGGAGCAGGAAGCTGAGATCCGATTTGTTGGGTTGTGTTATATTCTTTCCATGACTAACCTACGTAGTGAACCAGGGGGTTAGAGAGGGGTGGGTAGCCCCCCTCTACGGGGTCCAGGGCAGTGTCTCGGAAATTTTTTTTTGGACCCTATATTAGGTTGGGCGGACCTACCTATGGTTTTCGGTCCATGGTTTTGGACGCAATGGTTTTCGGTCCATGGTATTGGATGCTTCGGCATGTATAAATATGTATTGTAACATTGAAAGAAATATAATGAAAAATCAAGCTGGTAGTCACAGTTTTGGGATCTAGGGGAAAATATCTATGTATATGTGTTTTATGTGTTATGCTCTCGCATTGTTTATTTTCTGTGTTTTAGAATTCGTATGCAAGGAAATTTCTGTACGGGGTTAAAACCTACATTTGGTATCAGAGTTGTTTTGGCTTCAAGGGGACGCCTTTGTTGCTGAGGGGTTTCGCTCGAGCCTGTGGTAGACCTTATTCAGTGGGAGATCTGTGGGATTGATCCTGGTGGTGAAAGAAGATGGCGAGCAGTGGAAAGATAGAGATCAAGCAATTTAATGGTCAAAGTTTTGAGTTGTGGAAACTCAAGATGGAGGATCTGTTGGTGGATAAAGATCAGTGGATCGTGGTAGATCTAGGTACTAAACCAACGGGAGTGTTCGATGAAGAATGGAAGAAGTTGGATCGGGAGGCTAAGAGCACAATATGATTGTGTGTCTCAGATTCAGTATTGCTGAATGTATCAGGGGAAGCTATGATGAAGGTTTTGTGGGACAAGTTAGGGACTTTGTACCAATCTAAGTCTCTAGTGAATAAATTGTTCCTGCAGAAAAAGCTGTATAACCTGAGGATGAAAGATGGAGACTCAGTGACAAAGCATCTGAACGCATTTAATACAGTGGTAAGTTAGTTATTATCTGTTGATATTAAAATTTCAGATGAAGATAAGCGCATCAGTTTGTTGTGTTCTCTGTCACATTTCTGGGATAGTCTGGTTATTGCAATAGGTAGCAATGTAACTACCTTGTAGTTTGATGAAATAGTCACATCCTTGCTAACGAAGGAGATGAGATGGAAAAATATGGAGAGCCAGAATGGTGATGCCTTATCTGTACGAGGATAGTCCCAGAACAGAAACAAAAATAAGTCATCGAGTGGGAGATCTAAATCTCAAGGAAAACCTATAAAGGTGATGTGTTGGAAATGCAGAAAGGAAGGGCACTACAAAAGGAACTATAAATCTAAAGCTCCTGAAAAAGGAAAGGGATCTGATGATGCTTCTTCTGCAGAGGCGAAAACCACCTCAGATGAAGGTGGGGATGTGTACTTGGCTTCTTCAAGTACACATGTAGATCATGAGGCATGGTTGATTGACTCAGGTGCATCCTTTCACTTCACTCCCCATAGAGAGTGATTCTGTGAGTATGATAAATACGATGGTGGTGATGTCTTCTTAGGGGATGATGGGAAGGCTAGAAGCATTGGTCGCAGAAAAGTGAAGTTGAAGTTGCAAGGTGGAAGGGTTAGAACACTTCCGAGTGTTTTGCATATTCCTGCATTAGCTAGAAATCTGATTTATATAAGCAAGTTGGATGATGCAGGTGTAAAAATAGTGTTTGAGAAGGATACCTGCAAGATGGTTCGAGGAGCACTGGTATTGATGTAGGGAGTTCGGACTGGAACTCTATACAAGCTGTAAGGTAGCACTTTTGTTGATGGGTTCAACAATTCTGTGGTTCTTGAAAGTGGAGCAGAAAATCTAGTGGTCTCTGGAGAGAAGATCATGTTATCGCATCAAAGGCTTGGACATATTGGAGAGAAATGCCTTCGAATACTTCATGGTAAAGGTATGGTAGAAGGTATGAGTAATAGCTCTCTAGATTTTTGTTTCTGTGAAAATTGTGTATATGGGAAACAAAATTGGGTGAGTTTCCCCTCTGGTGGTAAGAAGGCGAAACAAATATTAGAGCTTGTGCACAGTTATGTGTTTGGACCTGTGAAGGTTCCATCATTGGATAAGGCTGTGTACTATGTATCATTTATAGCTGACTTCTCAAGGAATACATGGACATATTTCCTTCAGAAGAAATCTGAAGTCTTTGACAGGTTTAAAGAATTTAAGGCTCTGGTGGAAAACCAGACAGAGAAGAAGATAAAGGTGTTGAGGATAGATAACGGTGGAGAGTTTTGCAGCAAGGAATTTGAAGAATTTTGTAAGAAATGTGGTATAGCACGGCATAATACTACTCCATACACACCTGAGAAAAATGAAGTTGCAGAAAGAATGAATAAGACATTGATGGAAAGGGCAAGAAGCATCCTTAGTGGTGCCGGGTTAGGATAGGAATTCTGGGTAGAGGCAGTGGAGACAACATGTTACCTGGTCAATAGATCACCTTCATTAGCATTGGAGGATAAGACTCCACAAGAGGTATGGATTGGTAAGAA
>APFE030638125.1:0-49301 GCA_000404065.3 Pinus taeda
AATATCATCGTCATGATTAAATACTCTCCAATTAGTGATGTTGTCAGGAATTGAAGGCCTAAAAATCAACTCTACAGAGAATCTATCAGGGCTGTAGTCTTCTGAAGGTAGGAGCCTGGAGGCTACATTGGCTAGTAAATCGGCAGCTGAATTATGGGACCGAGGAATGGAAGAAATATTAAATGCTAAGAATTGGGAGGTAAGGTCTTGCACTAGCGATTGGTAATGCTTTAGGTGATTGGAAAGGCAATGAATTGCATTTCTAACCTGTTTTATAATAATTTCAGAATCGCCGAATACTTTTAGATATTGCACTTTAAGGCCGATCGCTTTATATAAACCCTGAACTAGGGCTTCATATTCGGCTGTGTTGTTAGTGCACTCAAATTCTAATATGCAAGACAACATTGTCTTTTCCCCATGTGGACTAACCAAGATGCATCCTGCTCCCGAGCCTTCAATAGACTTGGAGCCATCAAAATACAAAGACCAAAATAAAGGAGTATTAACAGTCATATTTACAGTTTTCTCATCACCATTGAAACACCTAGACTTATCTGCTTGTGAAAAATTTTCAATCTGAGATGTAAAATGATTAATTGAGAAAGGGGAGGGTTGGGCAAAAAAGTTGCCGAAGAATGACTCTGATGAATAATTGCCCAAAATGTTGTTGTTGAAAGCTACGGGATGGTTTTCTTGCTCAAAATCGGTAACTGTATGGGTCATATGTTTTTCTCGGTCAATCTTTATTTGATTTGGCTTACCTTTATAAGGAAGCCACATGTGTGACCAGTCAGTAGAAATATACCCATGCAATTTTTTGGACCAATCTCTACTCAAAATCAAACCGTAAAACTCAGGTATATCAGCTATTAGAATGTCAATCCTTTGTACTATTCTGGGATCAGCAGACAACCTGATAGTTACGGAATTAATTTCTCCGACAACCTGCACCTTGGTCCTGTCTAATTGTACAATATGGATGTTAGACTTCTGGGGTTCTATGTCCAATTTGGAACAAACAGAAGCTGGCATTATGTTGGAAGACGCCCCTGAGTCAATTAAACAGTTGTGCAAGTTTATGTTGTATATTTCATAAGTCAGAAGGAATGGTGGAGTATGAGAACTTGACCTGTCCCCAATTAGGACTAAATCTGTAGCTTCAACCATACCTGGAGGGGATTGGCTTGAATCATTAGCAGCTTTTGAACTAGGAAGTGGAGTAGAGGGAACAACATTCAATTCTTTAAGAAGTAATTTTTGGTGATGCTTTAGCTTGCTAAGCTCAAAGATAGTTATGTTTGCCTTGGTCTTCTTCATGTCATCAACAATGTTGTATTCCATTGAATCGGATACCACTAACGTTTTAGATGTTGAACGGGAATTAGACGTTGAAGGCTGGTTTTGGGGAACTGTTGCAGGTGATTTCTTTGGAGGTACTTTTTCCTTCGTTGTAGCAGCACCTGCACTCCTTTTCTTTGAAGTCACTTGGGCAGGTTCAGAAGTACTTTTACTTCTGGTGGTGACTGGGAAGGCTTCTTCTTCATTATCGGTATTAGAATTGGGGAGTATAAAATCCCACATTCCATGACACTCAGCTACTTCTTCTTCATCATCAGTTGGTGGGGTTGCTTCTTCTTCTTCCTCTTCTTGGTCTGAATCTGCATTAGATATGACATTGGGGGGCTTTGTTTCAGTTTTCTTATAAGTCCTAAAAGGTCTCTTGTTTGAAGTTTCGTCCACCTGTTTCTTTATGTCAATCATTTCTTTGGATAATGTTTTCAGGACTTTTTGCAGTCCCTCCATGTCATATGGATCTTTTGGGCTTTTCTTCTTGGAGTCTTCTTTAAAAGAAACTTTTTTAGCTTTTCTGTCTTCCAAGGCAGCTTTCTTTTCTAAGGAATTGATGCGTTTTTCCACATCAAGTGCTTCTTTCATATTTTCTGCTAAGGTAGGTTTCCCAGCCCTATCTACAAAAATTGCTATATTGGCAGGCACGGCAGTGATATACCATTCGCTTCGAATTTGTTCACTTGGTTTGGAAGCTGTACGGATTTTTTTTAGGAGTTTATTGAAGCGAGCATTAAATTCCTTAATGGGTTCCCTATGCTCTATTATTAGGTTGGAGAGATCGTTTATTAAAGTTTCCAAAGACCTATCATCTCCATACTTAGTAAGAAACTGCTCTTGGCATGTATCCCAACTGGTAATGGAACCAGAGGGTAGAGAGAAATACCAGGATCCTGCTGATCCTTGCAAAGTATAAGGAAAAAGTCTAACAAAAACATCTTCTTGTGTTACACCTTTTAAGTTGACCGACAACATGAAATTATTAATGTGTTCTTCGGCCTGAGTTCCATCATCTGGATTAAATTTGGGGAGCCATTTTTTAGGAGCATCTGGTAAAGGATGCAATGGTGCAGGCATATTGACTGCACCAGGCCTGGTCCATGGATCTACCATTGTAATAGTGCTAGTGGTTGATACTACTATTGGGATTCCGGATGTATGGGAAGTAGATGATGTTGAGGGGTGAGGAGATTGAGATGTTGAGGCTTTAGTTCCCTGGTGGACAACAATATGTAATGGAGGAGTGGGTGGTTGACTTTGCAGATGGGGAGATGAAATGGATGATGTGGATGAAAGCTCTCCACTATCAGACCCTTCAGTATGTTTCTTAGCCCTTTTCCTTTCAGGTAAAGGGAACTCAATGGGTTCAATACCAAGCTTTCCACTTTTAAGTCTGGTAAGTGGATGAGATAGATTGAACTGCGAAGTCGCACTGCTTTGTGATACTTCATATTTTTGTGGCGAAATCGAGAAGGTCAGAAGTTTGTGGATAAGAGACTGGACTTCAGGGGATTCAAGACTCAATTTTTTTGAAGTATGATGGGTGTGAGCAGTGGTAGTTGATTCCTGTTCTTCTTGATTGTGCGTTGGAGAACTAGCATGCAATCGAGAATAACTAGGAGAATTGGAGGGATAATTACTCTTAGAATGGCTTGCAGATTTGGGTTTGCTTGCCATTCACAGTCAGGGCCCTCCTTCTAGCGCCAAAAATGTTGATCCCTCGAAAATCGCTGCAACAACATTGGGGAAACCACCCGGTCCGGACCTTAGTGCAGCTCCTTTTCCGTTTGGGATAGTGGCTCCAACTGGGGATAATGGGACCAGTTTCCCAGAAATAGATAAATGGGATGAGTGAATGTTTTATAGATAACACTAGTGGTAAGAGAAATACTAAAACTATTGACAGAGATATAAGTAAATGAAACTATCCCGGCAATCTATTGAGCTCTAAAGCGTAGCTTTTGATGCTCTATGTCTAAAAGACAAGCATATAGATGACTTTGTATTCACAACATAGATGTTAAATCATTTAAGATTTTTGTGCTTAAATAGTTAAGCAGAGCGATTGAAGCGAAATTAGCACACTTTATACATTCATATCATTATCATATACATGATTTAAGAGTAAAGGCACATCACTAAACACCCAATAGTGGAATGAATAAGATTTGCTGTAATAGCGCATGCATATAATCAATGATAGCAAAAATGGTTATATAACAATTTAAATAAACAGAATGACTTCAGACATAGATAAAAATACCATATGAGCTGTGGGACACTCCCAGATATCAATCGCTATGCGCAGTTCTTCCTTTAATGCAAAACATTCTCCAATCAACGACAATAGTGCACAATTGTATAAAGAAATTTTCTCATTAAAGTAAGAACAATAGGTCGAGTCTCATAAAAGAATATAGGCTGAAGCACAGTAGTGCAAACTTCAGTCTACTAAGTCTCTTACAAAATTTTACGACCCTTTCTAAAAACATGAGAGGGTCTATAAATACAATACTAATCTAAATATCTATAAAACAGAAATGCTACTTAAACAGATATCAATAACTTTTGTTGCTATCTTGGCTGGCGATCTGGGGAGCTGGAGGATGATTCATTGGGTCGGCTGCTTTCCTTTGAATCTGAGCTGATTAATGGCAAGCATTGGCTCAATTTCTGGAGGTTTGTTGAGGCACGAACTGAGCTGGGCAGCATAGGTGGCATCTTGAATGTCGGGAATCATACACTCGATGGCATCTGTTAAACATTTCAGGGCTGCTCTTTGTGTATGAGGCTTAACTAGGAAGTGCCAATATGTTTCCATGTTTAAACTATTAATCCTGGCGATTAATCTTCCTCTGCCCTGAAGCTGCTCTCTCTGCCTTTAACACCTGAGTGTGCCATTCCTTGAAAAGTATATCTTTATGAACCTCAAGTATCCTGGGAAAATTGGATGCTTTTCCCGAATTCGAATCTTGCCATTCAAGATGTGCAGTAATAGCCTCATTGGCTTGATTCAAGTCATCCCTAGCTTTCTCTACTTTCTCATTTATGGATGTAGTTAATTCGTAGAGTGGCTCCGCTTGAGCGATTTGTTGACACAAGAGTTTAATTTGCGATATTAGCGCATTGTTTATCAATGTTGCTTCTAAACTCTGTTACCTGCGAATCTCCTTTTATCTTTTCTAGCTGCGATGTTATTTGAGCGATTTTCTCATCTTTTGTTTTCACCATTTGCTCGTTGGCTGCTTTCAACTTTTCCAACGCCTCCATTAATTCGTTCTGTTTCTGGATCACAGCCTGGTCAATCCTTTGCTTCTCTGCTTCCAATTGCTGATCCAATTGATTATTTAGTTGTTGTTGTGCCAATAACTGCTTGCCTGCCTGCGCTGTCCTCTGTTGTTGTGCCGCTAACTGCTCCTCCGCTAGCATTACCCTCTGCTTTATCTCGGCCAATTCTGTCTGTAATGTGGAGATTTCTTGGTCTTTGTTCTTCAATAAGAGGCTTACCTCTGATGCTTAGTCAATTGTTGCTGCCGAATAGGCTCCAGCATACTGTGATAATTTAGTTAGATCATCGGAGGGATCCAGTTTCTCCCTCCATACTACATTACCCGTGACCGTTTGTTCTAGAAAGATAGAAGGTTGATCAAGCCTTCGTCTTTTACTTGATCGCTTTACCACTGCTCTATGCCTCGGGCTGTAGAAGACATCCATTGGAGGAATATCTTCTACTTGTAAAATGATTTGATCACTGGGATCTTTTAGAATTATCTCAATATCTTTAGATTTAGGTGGGTCGCTGGTTCCACTTAGAGCCTGAGATGAAGTGTCATCTTGCATATCGCTGGTCTTAGTAGTGTGTGTACTTTTTGAGCCTTTTCCTTCACTGATGATAGAATCAAACTGCTGCCATTCCTGGAGCAATTTGGGGTATGTGGTAGTATCTACATTGGTATTAGTGGAGGTCTGTTTAGTTTGTGACTCCTTCTGCAATTGTTCCTGTTTTTTCTTCTGTTGCTCCTCCTGTTCCCTTCGCTGTTTATCCTCCTGCTCTCTTCGCTGTTTATCCTCTTGCTCTTTCTTTAACCGTTCTTCCTATTCCTTTTTCTGCTTTTCCTCTTCGCCTTTCCTCTGTTCTTCCTCCTGCTCGCTATTATGATTTTTCGTTTTAGCGGGAGGTTCCTTTGTCTGTTGCTGACCAGGCTCGCTTGATGATGCCGCTGGGGTTAGCGCTAATAAATCTAGAGGTAGAGTTTGCAACCTCTGCTCTCTAAGTTTATTAAACTCAGTTAACCCTTGATTATTGTATCTCATCTTGGCGAGTTCTTTGGCTTGACCTATTGTTTCACTTGAAGAGAACATGTCATCGAACATATCTTCTTGATGTTCAAACGTTGCTAATTTGGCATGTTCCAATGCGGCATAGGCACTTCACTTTGGGACAAATGCTCTATTCGGGATTGTAGCCAGAGCTAAAGATTGAATCTTTGTGTCTTCTTTTTCCGCATGCTTGAGATCATGCAGGGTAAAGACACCACATCTGAAGGGAAAAGTAGGCCAGCCTCTTTTCTTTTCCTTTTTGAGAGTCTGTGTAGTACTCTCAGCTGTAATCTGATATGCAATTTCTCTTGCTAGCAATTTATCATGAAGATATAAGGGGAGGACATGAGGATTGGCTTGGCTACCGAAGACTCTAATATAGGTAAAATGTTCTTCTCCAAACCAACTAGCCACTGCTGGCAAGTCAAAGGAGGCTAGGTAGGAAATCCTTGAAATGGGTTTATCAAAAATTGAATAATAAATGGGAACCATGAAGCCATTACAAATCTGATACAAGTGGTTTTTATAGCACGACTTCCACAACTTTCGGTGATATATATGAATGGGCGAGGGGTCCTATGCAGTCCACCTCCAACCAAGAATAGGGAATTCGGAATTGAAACATAAGGTATCTAGGATATATGCACTATAGTAGAACGAGGGAATTTTTCTTTCAGTGACTACAGTCTTATTCCTAAAGTCACGAACAACTACTGCTAGCTTATCCGAAAGGATAGTAACCCAATCCATAATTATGCTGTTCATTGCCGCCTCCATAAGAGGAACCGTTTCAATGGTAAAACTAGCAGAGTCGTGTAAACCCCATAGTCTACACATCATTATACCCGCATAGCAATAAGGAGAAGCCAAAGAATCGACCGAGTACTTACCGGAAGATTCGTGCTTGTGTTTGTTCGGATTTTGCCTCCAATCCTTGATAGGTTCGGACTCAATCTCGTTTTCGCTCGAAAACTTCTCCAAGAAGGCGTTGTTGTATATCTTCTCTGGCTCGAGCAAATGATACATTTGCCTCAGGTCTTCTTCTTTGAACGATCCGAAAATCCTCCCATCTCTTGTGCTAAAATTTCTGTCCATGATGGGGATTGCTTCAATCGCCCATCACACAACGTTTGTATATGGGAGAATTTGCTCCCTGGCTACTATCCTGTGAAGGAAAGAATCAGCCAAATCCTTGAGAGTGCAGTCTGACTTCCGTAATGAATCCACGGTAGCCTCCGCTACCGTCTGCTTTGGTTTCTCGGCCTCAATTAAGCCATAAGTGCCCTGCCAAGTCACTCTGGCGAGGCCTGTGCATGTTGTATCAGATATTAGGCCTTTCTTGCTATTTGCAGTGGCTTGTCCTGTGACTGGTGGATTGGAAGTAACCGCAGTCTTCTTAGACTTCTTACCCATTATGCCCAAACTCCTGTCTCTGAATGAATTTTGTACAGAGAGGGAATTGCGCGTAACACAGAGAGATAGCAATAAAAACTTGCAATTGATAACAAATGAATAGAAGCGCAGCAATATATTCAGCTTTTGAAACAGGCGTGGAGATAATCTATGGAAAGATTTTAAGACATGAATCCATTAAATGGCCGTATAAAACCTGCCACCTTATAAATGCCCATTATATAATTATTTGGTCGAGAGATCTCCTTAAGCATGCAATGGACGTATTGGCGGCTGAGCGAGAGTGATTATGCCTTAAATATGAGTAAATCGAGCTTTCCAATCACTTTAACGGCTTTCTATTGAAAACCGTGCCTTATCGCATCGCATCGGGGGTTATAACAAGTCTGCCTTAACAATGTGCATCGTGTATCACCGATCACCGATTGCGATATCGCATCGGCGAAAGGCTTATGTGCATTGTGACTCAAACAAAGGGGACCCGCCGATCGCCGATCGCCGATAGCTCATCGCATCAGGGGTAATGGTATGGGGCATTTTTTAAACGTGCATTGCATATCACCGATCGCCGATCACCGAATGCGATATCGCATCGGCGGAAAGCCTTTTGCCCTTTTATATGTCCCTCATGTCATTGTGATATGCGATCTTGCGATCGCTTTATCGCAATGACCAAGATTTGCTTTATTTCTTTTAAATGGATATCGTTTTAAAAAGGGTTAAAATAAAGCGCTCATTTGATTATTGGACCTTTTGTTAAGGAAAAGTATTGATATCAACTTTATTTTAAAGGGACCCATTTCACATTTTAATGTTTCATTAATAAAAATAATATGAAATGGGGGGGTTGTTTGTAGAGCACAACAGGACCCCAAGAAAGCATGAAAGTGGCTTGATAGGGGTCGTAATAGGTCTGGGATGTCCCTTGCATTCCCTGCTAGTAAGGTATGGGTCCAGGTGGCCTCCTTTGGTTCATTTAATAGAGTGGTTCAATGGCTCCTTTAGCCCTCTGATATGCAGCTTTGATTATGGGTAAGGAAGGGAACTGATCTATAAGATGGTCATTTCCATAGACAAAAGACACTTCTATGGAGTTCAATGGACATTCATTCCTAAGATACTTTCTAGTGCTCCTGGGACAAAACATGGCCAAAGCCCTCTTGTCTTCTTCTTGCTTCTTTTGGATTCGCAAGGTATCTAGTTGCATCGCAAGAAACTACCTCATCTTGAAATCTTCCATCTGATTTGCAAATTCGTTCTTGGACAAGGTATTGCTCCCAACATTTCTATTTGTAGCCATTTTCTCTAGAGGAATGTTTTCTTCTTCATCTCCCCTAGAGGTTCGTCAAATATGTCTTGTTGTCCACCTAGGGGTTCTTATTAATCACATCCATCGAAGAAGAGAGAAGGTTGGTTGTGTGAAGCAGTGGGGGTGTTGTGAAAACATTTCTCTGAATTATCTCTACTCCTACAAGGCATGAGAGGAAATATTTTTCATTGATTTTTGTTCTTTTCTACTTGTACCTGCAAAACTGAAATAGATTGAACTGCAACTAACTAAAATCTATCTTGCTGAAATGAAAATGTGGAATTGAAATGAAAGCAGGAAATGACTAATCTATTTTGCTGAAATGAAATTGCAGGAATGAAATGCTAATCTATGCTTGCATGAAGGAAATTGCATAATTGAAATGCTAATCTACGCTTGCAGAATTGAAATTGCGGAATTGAAATGCTAATCTATGAAAGCAAGAAATGAAATTGCAGAATTGAAATTCTAATCTATGAAAGCGGGAAATATCTAATCTACGCTTGCTGAAATGAAATGAAAGCAGGAAATGTCTAATCTACTTTTGCGGAAATGAAATTGCAGAATGGAAATGAAACAATCTACTTTATGCTTGCTAAAATAAACTACTTTGTAGAAGGTTGTAGTAAAAAATAGAAGAAAATTATTAATCACCAGTACTCTGATGCTTCCCCGTCAACGGCGCCAAAATGATGGTGGTCTCTAGTATTGCAGCAATAATGTAGCAACTCCTCGAACTCCCTTCTTTACTTTTATCAACCCGGTAGTTCGTAACAAACTTGGAAGCGACGGTGCTATATGCACAAGTACTAGCTCTTGCCGCGGTCGTCACTTGATAAGCTGGCACAAGTCCACTAGGAGCTTAAGCCAAATTCTATGAGCTCTTAGAAGAAGATTTTAACTGATGGATGAAAGCTAACTCAAAGGAGGCTAATCTACTTAGAAAGAAACTGAAAGCTGAAAGGAAATGCAAACCCAAGCAAACCCCAGTTTTACTGATTAACCCTACTGGTACAAGAAAAGAGATGAAAGTAGTGAAAATGGATGCCATTGACTTTTAAAAAGGTAAAATACATGTGACTAATATACTTCTACAGTAAAATCTGGAAAAAAACATCTTTTTGTATTTTTGAGTAAGTTGGCAGAATTATTATGCATGTGCTTTAACTATTTTGACAGTGCAGAGGTTGATTGGTAAAAGGAAATGCTTGCAGGAGGTTGGGAAGGTGAGAAGAGGGCCTAAGGGCTCCCTAGCACCCTTCCAGAGAGTTTCACAGTGATCAGATCTCAAGAAACCACTTTCGTGAGCTTCTACAGGGAGTTTGTAGGGGTTCTACAAGATGTACTGTAGCTTCTACAAGATGTTCTGTAGCTTATACAGGATGCTCCAAAAAGGGATTTTGAAGGGATGATGGTGGAAGAAAGGTGGGAAAGTGGAAATAGAGATTGGATAAGGATGT
This sequence comes from Pinus taeda, assembly GCA_000404065.3. Taxonomy (NCBI): domain Eukaryota; kingdom Viridiplantae; phylum Streptophyta; class Pinopsida; order Pinales; family Pinaceae; genus Pinus; species Pinus taeda. The sequence goes on from APFE030638125.1 coordinate 9,853, forward strand.
TAAGGGGTCTAGGACCTGGTGAATGAGGCTAAGGAGCGATTGGATTTGTTCGAGGATGGAGGGAGCAATGATGCACATTACAACAAAGTGGGAAAATGTGGCAAATGAAGGGCAAGAATCTGAGTTAGGGGATGGAGTAGGTTGTATTGATGGAGGAAGGGTAGGTAGGGATGGATTACAGGTGTTCTACACATTATTTTCCAAAACTGATCAAACAAAGACTATGTAAACCAAATATTTAGCTATTTTTTGCTATTTTGACCTAGAAACCAAAAACATGATGAAAAGAATTTTATTGGCAGAAAATCATGCAAGATAACTATGGAAACTAAGCAAGAACAATTTCTAAACATGCAAGTATCATTGGTATCAACTTTCCTAACTAAAAATCTAACACTAGCAATTGCATGAAGAGGCAAAAATAGTGTTTTTTGTGGCAGCAAGTATACCTTGCTCTTAGCTCATGGTCCCAAGGAGGGAGAGGTGAGATCAAGGGTTTCTTGATGGCTTTTTCTGAATATATTTTATGTACTCAAACTGTCAAATCAACCTAAAGCATGAAAATCTATTTTAATCATCAAAAGCAACCTAAGAAACAAAACAAGATTTTAACCTAAATAAGAGATTTTATTCTAAGAATGCAGCAAAGACACATAAAAGTACACAAAGGAGGCATTACGCACTTGGGTTGGGCCCAACCCCAAGAGATACAGCCTCCTAAGAAAGATTAGAGCTGGTTCAAAGCTGAATTCATCTTTATTGATCAAAAAAAATAGTTACATCCCAAAAACTGTCTACAAGAAAAAGCTTGAAAATGTGTTGAAATGCAAAGCTAACTTACTGACTAAAATGTAACTAACATCTGACTAAAATTGAAATAACAAAATGGCTAACTGGATAACTCCAAATGAGGCCCTAAGCCTTCTTATTTATGCAAATTGAGGACCATAACAGTTCTCCTAAACTTTAGTAACTCGGCTGCCAAAACTTGGAATTAACAGCGACTTTACTAGCCCTTGCTGAGCTACCCTTGTGATAATCGATGTGGTGGCCTTTGAACTCCGAGCGGCTAGTGGATAATTCGAGGTAAGGACTCATAAATGAAGGAGACACCTTCCTACAAATCCTCTCCCTTGTTATTCCATGAATTTGGCTGCCAAGTGCTCATTAAAACCTTTGATTTTGTCTCAAAATTGACCAAAAAATTGCACAAAGCACCCATTAGACTTGTTGGCATAATGACTAACCCAATTCACTCTATTAGCATAAATATAATCAAAAGCATGCAATAAACTAATGACAATGGTGGATTAATTCAAATTAGGAGACTAAATGAGCGCATATAATTACGCATTTTTGGGGCTTATCAGTTTTCTTCTTTAAATGATTGTAACACCAAAAATATATATGTTGGTGATGATAGATCTCTTAGTGTTGTAGGGACTAGAACTATTCATATAGACAATGATAAATTCAATGATGTATTATGTGTTCTAACCTTAGCTTGCAACCTTCTATCTATATAGCAGATAACTCATTCAAGTGAAGGTAAAATCGTTGAATTTTCACCTCACAATGTTGTAATTAAGGACCTAAGAGATCCTAGACAAATTTCAGCTACTGGCATTACTAATGATTCTACAAGGTTATATAATTTTAACAACTTTGGGTCATCATATCTTCCCTCAATATTTGTTGCTCATAATGATGAAGTGAGCAAACTTCGGCATGAGTGATTTGGTCACTTAAACTATCACTCCCTTCAAAATATATGTAAAGAAAATATGGTGACAGGTCTTCCAATGGTATCTTGCAGAGATGGTGCTTGTTCCGGATTTGTACTTGGAAAACATCATCGAGATAGTTTTGAAAAGCATGCCTCTTGGCATGCCTCAACCCCTTTACAACTTGTGCAGAGTGATTTATGTTGTCCACTTCCAGTTGTTTCATTCTATGGCTTCAAGTATTTCTTAACTTCCATGGATGATTTCTCAAGATGCACTTGGGTATACTTCTTAAAACTCAAGAGTGAAGTATTTAACATGTTCTTGGCCTTTAAGGCCTTTGTTGAAAAAAAATCTGGACATCAAATTCTTAAGCTAAGATATGATAATGGAGGAGAATATGTTAAGAACAAATTCATCAACTTTTGCACTGAGAATGGAATTCAAATGCAAAATATTGTTCCATATACTCCACAAATAAAATGGTTTAGCTAAAAGGAAGAATTGCACCCTTAAAGGAAATGGTTAACTGTATTCTTAAATCTAAAGGACTTAGTCTTAATTTTTGGGCAGAAGCAATTAACTATGAAAATTACATAATAAATCACACTCCTATTGAGGTTTTAAATAATATCACTCCAGAAGAAGCATGGAACTCAATTAAACCAGATGTAAGTCACTTTTGTGTTTTTGGAAGTGAAGCATGGGTCCATATTCCAGATGAGAAACATAAAGCTTTAGAACCTAAGAGCGAAAAATATATTTTTGTTGGATATTTTGAAGATGTCAAAGGATACAAATTTATTCCACTTAAGTCCAAAAATGTTATCATTAAGACTTCTATGGTTAATATCTTCTTTATTAGAAACCAGAGTACCCACAATAAAAACCATTATTTCTGTCAATGTTTCAAATCCCAACAGGGATCCATCATCAGGACAACTATTGAGTGTTGATAGAAGAAGAGCTTGATAGGGAGATATAAATAGTTATGAGGAAAGTTGTTTTATCATTTACTAACTAGATAACTGGATTCGTCCTATAGGCCCCACGAATCCTGAATCCAGCGTGTCCGACGCGATTCTGTCCAGATTCGCGTCCAAAACCAATGACATGTCATGTCCTTTTCTGACACGTCGAATCCAACTGCGTGTCATGATTTTGGGAATCGTGTCCTATTTTCTAGGACTCGCTAGGCTCAAAAAGTGACCTGCGCGGATATGAAAAGGCCGCATTTGGTCATTACATCCACGCATATTTTCATTTGGCAAGCGTTTTGGCAGCTTCATGATGAAGTCTAGGCCCTAGTATTGATATGTTATTCATGGTAATGCTAAATTCTTAAAGTAAAAGTGACATTCTCCTTAATCTTCATTTTCATCCTTTTACTTAAAATTTTAACATTACCATGAAATGACTCAGGGTGTTTGAGAGTGCTTCCGGCCTCATTGGATTTCATATGGAGAAAGTAGAATTTTAGATTTCATTCAAAATCCAGCAGACTTATCAGTTTTTCAGGATTTTAGGATTAGGGGATTGCAATGTTTCCAGTGAATTTTGTCATGTATTAGGGTATGGAACTCATATTTAATCAAGAGCACCAAACCAGTAGCTTCTGAAAATGTTGCTCCCGCTCGCGTTTTTGCTCCCGCTCCCTGATCCCAAGTAACACTATTCTTGATGATATGGGTCTAGACACTAGTGTTGAATTGGCATTGGCCAACATGGATCTCAATTATCCAGTGCTAGAACCTGTTAGATTTGATGACTTAGAGGGGTCATCCTCCACACCAGCAGATGCAGAGGCGACTATGGATACAAGGGAGGAGGAGGATGCAGAGGAGAGCAGTGGGGACCATGATGATGAGGACATTGATGTTGATTCTGATGCTAATTGATGCCTTGAGGCTTGTATACCTATAGTTGTTTTATATTTTCTATTTCTATTTGCCATTGGCATTGCACCAACACTACCTATGTAACACATTTTGATTTGATGACTTAATGAGAAAACTACAATTGTTAGTGTGTTTATCTTACTATCTTGTAGTTGTAAGTTGTCTTTTAGTTATGAATTATGAATCATGATTTATGTGATCAGTACCACTGACATGTATTTGAATTTTGTATGTACTATGCATGCTAATAGCTATAGATGAAGATCTATGTTTGAAATCAAATAAATTTGTATCATTAATTAAAATTTGTGTAAGAAATATCTAATTATATATATATATATATATATATATATATATATATATATATATATAATATTATATATATAGAAATATATATATATATTATATATATATATATAACAATATTAACGAATCTACGTGTCCTAATTCCGGGGGGTCAACATGTACGATCTGCCACACAATCTGGAATCCTACGTGTCTCAAATCCCGTGTGAGGTGACTTAGTTTATTAAAAACTATTAACAATAATTATTTATAACAATTATAATACTTACTATTTATTATTATTCTTCTTATTTTTATCATTAATTGTTATTATCAAAAAATTTAGTTTATTAATAAATTTAACTACAAGATACTATTATTATAAATCATTTCAACTTATTATATGCAAGATTATTATTAAGAAAGAGAAAAAAATTGTTAATTATTAAGAGAGAAAGTATTTTACTAAGAAACCTTTACTATTTATTATTAATATTAATTTATCATCAGAAATTGATATTATATAATTAAAACTAAAACAAACCTAAAATAATAATAATTAAACAAATAAATCAAATAAATAATAAATAGATTAAATTAAATATTTTGATATTATTAATTATTAAACAGCCGACTTTCATTTTTTCCATTAAATCAAAACAACTTTCCTCATAACTATTTATATCTCCCTATCAAGCTCTTCTTCTATCAACACTCAATAGTTGTCCTGATGATGGATCCCTATTGGGATTTGAAACGTTGACAAAAATAATGGTTTTTATTATGGGTTCTCTAGTTTCTAATAAAGATGTTATCATTAGAAGAGATGTAAAGTTTGCTGAAAATATATCGGCCTACGAGCCTAATTCAGTGGATGTGCCACTTCTCCCTATCCCTTCTACTTCTGAAAATATTTCTTCCTCGGATGATGACAGTGAGGATGACAATACTCCTCCACCTTCTCAGGATCCTCCTTCAACTCCTTAGCTTCCAAAGTGGGTTCGTACTACTCAGGATACAACAGGTGCTCTTGCTAGTGATCCTATAGATAAGTAATGTACACGTTCTCAGTTCGATAGAGCCTCTTCTTTACAAGCTCAAGCTTCAGCTACTTATGATCCCGACACCTTTGCAAAAGCTTTAGGCCATCCAGATTGGGATGCAGCTATGAATGAATAATATCGTTCATTATTAGAAAATGATACATGGGATCTTATTCCCCTTCCAAAGGGACGAAAACTTGTTTAATGCAAATGGGTTTATCGAACCAAGTATGGACCAGATGCAAAAGTTGATAAATATAAAGCTCGTCTTGTTGCTAAGGGTTTTTCACAAGTTGAAGGCATTGACTATACTAAAATCTTCTCTCGTGTTGCCAAAATGAACTCTATCCACCTTGTTCTTTCCCTTGCTGCCTCTTTCAAATGGGAAGTCCATCATATTGATGTTAAATCTATCTTCTTGCATGGGGAGTTGCATGAAGAAATCTATATGGAACAAATTCCCGGATTTATACAAACAGACTCCATCCTTGTATGTCGACTTAAGAAATCCATTTATGGTCTCAAGAAAACCCCTCATGTTTGGAATGCAAAATGGGATAGCTTTCTTTTAGATTATAGCTTTTCTAGGTGGAATTCTAACAATATTGTTTACACCAAGAAAGTGGGTAAGTCTCTTATCATTCTTATTCATTATGTTGATGATCTTATCCTTACTCGTAGTGATCCCAACCTTATAAACCATGTGAAGTCTAGCCTTAAGAAGAAGTTTGAAATGACACAATTAGGACACTTACATTATTTTCTTGGTCTTCAAATCATGCAAACCAAGGAAGGTATTTCCCTTCACAATCCAAGTATGAGTGTGATATTCTACGCCATTTTCACATGGAAGACTGTAATCCATCCCCTTCTGCCTTTCATTTTAGAGCCAAACTTTTAGTCACTTGTACTTCCCCTGAGGTTGATGCTACCTTATACCGTTAGCTTGTAGGAAAAATTTTGTATTTGACCCATACTCATCTTGACCTTTCCTTTGTTGTTGGCCTTATTTTTCAGTTTATGAAAAACCCACATGAAAGTCATTGGAAATCCGCTAAAATAACACTTCATTATATTCGAGGTATAGTTCAACTTAGGATTCATTACATTGTAGAAGCATCTCCTCTATTGGTTGGTTTCGCTGATTCTGATTGGGTTGGTGACCCTAATGATCGAACTATATTTCAAGTTATGTATTCACTCTTGGTTCTAGACCTATTACATGGGCTTGCAAGAAACAAATTGTCACTTCTCTTTCTTCAGCAAAAGCAGAGTAGCGTGGTGCCATAGAAGCTAGTAAGGAAGCCCTGTGGCTTCATCAAATCCTGTCAGAGTTTGGATTTCAGCAGCTGCATCCGACTACACTTTGGTGTGATAATCAAAGTGTCATTCAAATATACAAAGGTTCAGTTCAACATCAGTGAAACAAACACATTGATATACACATGCACTTCATCACAAAGCTCATTCATGACCATGCTCTTGAAGTGAAATATTGTTCAATCAATGATCTGAATTGGATCCTAAACACTCTCTAAGTTTTCATAAACTCTTTCAAGTTATGCCAAAAGATTCAAGTCTTAGAAAGATCAAGCTATCAGAAGGAATCCTCGTGATAGTTGCAATTTGTGATCAGGACAGAGCAACGAGGATCCTCAGTCGAGCGTGTAGACCGTTGGCCCATGGTAACGCATGCTGGTGGAAATTGGCAAAACCAAAGGCTAATTCAAGAAACAGGGGTAGTTTCTGATACCTCCTTAGTGAAGGAAAACCCAAGCACCTCGACCTGAAATGACTATGAAATGCGGAAAAGTAATTAATTCGGTTCCGTAGAGTGGGGTTCCACAAAACTAGCAGGATATCGAAAGGCCTTGAGGTAGTAAGCAGTTTAAACCGAGTCCTGCCTGATGCCACCCATTGAGTGACATGTGTCTGGTGGAAGAGAGAGAAAATTGCTCACATTGGACGGGTAAACATCATGCTACTTACCCACCCAATATGAACAATGAACGTAGGATTTGGGGGGGCCAAATCAATGGTGGAGGTACGTTCCGATAAATGACCAGATTTGACAAAGTTATAAAGCAAGATTACATGGGATTTGAAGTCCAACGTGGATGATGAGTTGGAAAAAGATTCATGTTTCGCGGGAAATCTTGGAGCAAATGGAAATAACGATCATTCAAATGTGTCCAAGGAACATGACACACTCACCCATTGCAGAATAGGTGGCCACCTCCCTGTGAAGCATTACACAGTGATGATGACGCAGAACAGGGGAATTCAAACGGACAGAGGCAAGAAGAACCAGAACGTCGGTAAGCAGAAACAAACCAATAGAAAGTAGATTGGATTTAAAGCCACAAACTGACAGAAGCAGAGAAAGCAGCTAGAGAGCAGTAAGAAAAGTGAGTAAGAAAGCTAAGAGCAGAGAACAGAGAAAGTAAGTCGAGCTAACCTGCAGAGAGAAGGCAGCATCGAGGCAGAGCCAGAGAGAGTTAGAGAGTATGTACACTCCAGAGAAGGCCTGAGAGGTTCAATCGAACTCCTCTGTATATGTCTGTCATGTATGAGTCTCCAATTGGGCTCATACTACTGTGACTAGTAGAGGTCAAGTTTTAGTAAGGAGATTTTGTGTACTCCAGAGACTTGAATAATAAAAGTCCAATCCTACTAATTTTTATTTGTTTAGTGAGACTCAAATTGAGCTCACTGTTGTAAAATCTCTACTTTGAAGACATAATAGAGAGGCCACCACTGAAGGCTGGACCAGGAGATGTAGCCCAGGAGGATTGGGTTAACTCGTTATTAAACTTGTTGTGCTTATATGTTTGCTTATTATGTTTTATCTAACTGCCTCAGTGTCTATGTATTTCACAATCTTATCGATCCATTGCATAAAGTAACATAGACACATCCATGCACATGAGTATGTAATACCTTTAATTCTTTGTCCTAGATAAATTCCAGATCAAGTGGTATCAGAGCTCTAGGTTACTAAGGTTAGACAAGCTTGTGCTGAATTTTGTTGTTGAATGATGACTAGATAAAAACTTAAATTAGGAGAAGAATAATTGGTTGAAGCTAACACTAAAATTGGAAGAGTCTATCCTAAGAGGAAAATTTCAGAAGAAAGGCCCTTGGAATCAGACTCCCAGTTCATAGACGGTTTCATGACCATGAAAGCCATGGTAGAGGAAATGTATAGAGAATTTAAGAAAGGTAGAGAAGGAGATCCATCAAACTCAAAACAAGATAAAGGAGCAGAAGAATCTCTCATCCATGACCATTCTAAAGGCAAAGGGAAAGAAGAAAAAATTCCCACACCTCCTAGTAGCCCTGAATACAAAAAGAAGACATATTTGATTAAATTAGATGTTAAATTTGACTTGTTGATATATGATGAAGAGTTGAATGCAGAAAAGATGGATAATTGGATTAGACAGATTGATTTTTATTGCAGAGTGCAAAGCATCAATTTAGTCAAGAGTAGGATTCATCTGGCCAGCCTATGCCTAGGAGGCATTGCCTTGGTATGGTGGGAAGGCAGTGCACAAGCTGACATGAAGAAGCATGGTAAAATTATTTCTATCTGGAGTGAATTTGTTTTTTCAATTAAAAAGCAATTCTATCCATTAGCCTATATGAAATAGGCCATGATGAGCTGACAAACTCTTTGCTAATTAAAAGGGCAAAGTGTACAAGGCTACACTCAAGAGTTTAGTTAAAGAGCTTTGATTCTAGGAATTTCTTTAGGCACACCTGAAACTCTGCTGAAGTATATAGGTGGTCTACACAACTACTTAAGGCACACTATTCTCATGTTTAATCCCACTAGCATAGATGAGCTATCTATTCAGGCTACACATATAGAGGCTAGAGGAAAGAATGTGAACCCAGAAGTTGGGTGATCATCAATTTACCCACTGCAAGCAAGAATAAGAAGAAAAGAAAATAGAAATGGAAAGAGAGGAAGACAAATACTTTACAAAAGACCAAGCCTTCATGCACTCACTGTAAGAAGGATGGGAATGATGATGAACATTGTTGGAGCCTGCATCCAGAGCTGAGACCTAAGAAATTCGAGGGCAAAAAGAAGAAGATTGCTACAACTATTCAAAAGGATTTGGGGTTAGACTCAGGACATGAAACAACAATTGTAGCCACAGGTATAAAAGGTAAAAATTCTAAAGCATCTACTAATAATTCTGCACAATCTATTGATAATGAGGAAAATGAGAGGAAAAGACATGACCTTTTTCATATTTGAGTTATTTCCAAGCATCAAAAGATTGATACTTTGTTTGATAGTGGCTCACAAGTAAATTAATTTTTGAAGCAATTGTAAAGAAGTTGGGATTACCAACCACAGCTCACACCATATCCATTAGGTTGGTTATGTGATAAAGCACAGCTACAAGTGACTAGACAATGTAAACTTAGGTTTTTTTTTGGGTCATCATTTGTAGATGAGGTTGAGTTAGATATAGTTCCTTTGGATATATGTGGAATTGTTTTCGGAAGTCCTTACTTGTATGATAGGAAAGCTATTTTCTATAGAGCTGAGAACGAGTATCAACTCATTAAATATGGAACCAAATATATTGTAAGAGTTCATAACCTTAAGAATAATTATACTCTCATAAACTCAGGGCAGATGAAAGGAATTGTAAACTCATGCAAACAATTTTTACTAATGGTTGTAATGGAAAAGAAACCTGATAAAACCAATGTATTTGAGGGTTGTGATTTTAAACAACAAAATGATTTAGAAAAGTTTGTTTCAAAATATGATATACTATTTCAAGAACCTAAAGGTCTGCCACCCAAAAAGGAAATAGTACATGATATTAATTAGCAGCAAGATGCTCCATTGCCTAACATTAGAATGTACAGTTTGTCTGCTTTAGAGAATTTAGAAATCAAGAAGTACGTACAGGATCTAATCAAGAAGGAGTTCATCAGACCTAGCACATCACCATGTGGGTCTCCAATTGTCTTGGTGAGAAAGAAAGATGGCTCATGGAGAATGTGCATTGATTACCGAGCATTGAATAAGATAAAGATCAAAAATCATTACCCCCTTCCTTGCATAGATGATCTTTTATATCAGTTAAAAGAAGCTAATTATTTTTCCAAGTTGGACTTGCATTGTGGCTATCATTAGGTTAGAGTTGCAGAGCAAGATTTATGGAAGACTACTTTCAAAACAAAACAGGGATTGTATGAGTGGTTGGTTATGCCTTTTTGCTTAACTAATTCTCTTGCCACTTTCATTAGAGTAATGAATGATGTACTCAGACCTTTTCTTCATGATTTTGTCATTTTATATTTGGATGACATTCTTATGTTCAGTAAAACATGGGAAGAACATTGAAAGCATGTCAAGCAAACTCTAGATGTTTTGAAAAGAGAAAATATTTATGTTAAGCTCTCAAAATGTCAATTTGGCAAAAACTATTTGAATTATTTGGGTCATATTGTAGGGGGTGGTGAATTGAAGATAGATCCCTCTAAGGTTGCAGTCATTGTAAATTGTCCTAAACCCAAATATACTACAGAAGATAGAAGCTTCTTAGGAGCAACACAATGTTGGAGAAAGTTTATTTCTAACTTTTCCTTAATTGCAACTCCCTTACATTCTTTAACAGGATTGAACAAGGTGTTTCAGTGGGGAGGCAAACATCAGAAAGCCTTCGACACCTTAAAAGAAAACATTAGTACAACACTAGTACTAGCATTTCTCGTTCTTCAAAGACCATTTGAGATTGAAACGGATGCCAGTGACTATGCCATGGGAACAGTGTTGATGCAGCACAATAAACCCATATGTTATTGTTCTGAGATATTTAATTCTGCAGTAGTTAAATATCCCACATATGATAAAGAATTATATGCTTTAGTACAGAGTGTGAAAAAGTGGAAACATGATTTAATGGGAAAAGAGACAGTTATACATATTGATCATCAACCACTTCAATATTTACACTCCCAAACTAAGTTGCAACAATCGAGACACTATATATGGATGGGTTTTCTTCAACAGTTTCATCTAGTCATCAGATATAAAAAGGGCATACACAATAAAGTTGCAGATATGTTGTCTAGACCAATCATAAATGCATCTACTATACTTAAGCATAATTCAGTATTTCATGAAAGCTACATTGAACAGTATGCTCAAGATATAGATTTTAAAGATGCATATGCAACTTTAAGTCATGGAAAACAAGTAAAATAATTGGATTATCATGTTAAAGACCAACTCTTGTATCATTTTGGAAAGTTATGCAAGTAAATATAATTCGAGAATCACACACTTCTCTAATATCAAGTCACTTTGGCGTAAGTAAAATGGTTGCACAATTGCAAAGATTTTGTTATTGGCCAAAAAATGAATGAGACAGTTTCTAGATATGTAAGAGGATGTACCATGTGTGCTAAAAGCAAGCATAGCAATAGAAAACTAGGCTTGTACACTCCACTACCAGTTCCTTCTCATCCTTGGGAAAGTGCTTCCATGGACTTTGTTGGGGGACTGCCTAAATATAGGAAAGGTCATGACTATTTATATGTTGTTGTGAATAGGTTCAGCAAAATGTGTAATTTAACACCTTGCAACAAACAAATTACAGCTGAAAAAACCGCAAAGTTGTTCTTTCGGCATGTATGGGTTCATTTTGGATTACCCACTTCCATTATATCTGATTGAGATACCCGATTTGTTGGGAAATTTTGGTCATGTTGTGGGAATTGATGGACACCAGACTAAAAAAGACCACAACCTTTCATCTACAAATAGATGGCCAAACAAAAGTGATCAATAAGACAGTGATCCAATTGCTCAGAGGCTATTGTAGCAAGCATCCCAAACTTTGGGATGAATGTTTATGTTATGTGAAACATGCTTACAACCAAGATAAACATGCTTCTACACAGAGATATCCCTTTGAGATCTGTTTTGGTTTCACACCAGTCTCCCTTGGATTTTGTCTTTGGTAAAGACATAGCGATTAATGGACATAGTGATGTGAACAAGGAAACCAAGTTCATTGAGAAAATCCAAGAGATTCACCAGGCAGTACAAGAACAACTGGAAAAAACCCAAGCCAAGTACAAGGCAAGGCATGATAAGCATCGAGTGGAGCATAGTTTCCAAGTTGGTGATCAAGTCTGGCTATATATTAGCAAAGACAGAATGTAAGGTGAATGTAAGACGCTGAAGCCAATAAGGTATGGACTTTTCAAGATACTTGAGAAAATTGGTGAGAATGCTTTTCGCCTTGATTTACTAGCTTACATGCACATCTACTCAGTTTTTAATGTTGATAGCTTGAGACTATTTGAACCTTCATTGATTGAAGATCCCGAAGAGCAGAGTCAATTGCCTTCTATTGGTGATCTATTGCCTGAATATCTGAATGCAAGAAGATACAGTTCTAGACTGGAAGGTGAGAAATACGTGTAGAGGGGATGTTGAGTACCTTAGAATTGGACTCAAAGGTTTGAAACCAAGCAGTGTGAAATGGATAGAAATTGGGCAAGTGAGGAATTAGTACCCTCACTTGATGGATGCTTAAAAACCAACTTTTGGTGGTCCAAAAGAGTTTTTCATTGGGAAGGTCATGATCTGAATTGGATCCTAAACACTCTCTAATTTTTCATAAACTCTTTCAAGTTATGCAAAAAGATTCAAGTCCTAGAAAGTTCAAGCTATCAAAAGGAATCCTCGAGACAGTTGCAATTTGTGATCAGTGCAGAGCAACAAGGACTCTCGGACAAGCATGCAGACCGTTGGCCCATGGTAACGCACGTTGGCGCGAATTAGCAAAGCCAGAGCCTAATTCAAGAAATGGGGGTAGTTTCTGATACGCATATCGCAGGATGTCCCCCTCAATGAAGTAAAGCCCCATGCACCCGAACTTGAAATGACTATGAAATGTGGAAAAGTAATTAATTCGGTTATGTACAGTAGGATTCCACAAAACTGGCAGGATATCAAAAGGACTCAAGGCAGTAAGCAGTTTCAACCAAGTCCCGCCCACTGCCACACACTGAGTGACAACATCCAGTGGAAGAGAGAGAAAACCGCTCACATCAGACAGTTAAACATCATGCTACTTACCCGCCCAATATGAACGACGACCACAGGATTTGGGGGGCCTAGATCAATAGTGGAGGCATGTCCCGATAAATGACCAGATTTGACAAGGTTATAAAGCAAGATTACATGGGATTTGAAGTCCGACGTGGATGATGAGTTGGCAAACGATTCGTGTTTCGTGCCCAATCTTGGAGCAAGTGGAAATAATGACCATTCAAATGTGTCCAAGGAACATGACACACTCACCCGTTGCAGGATAGGTGGCCACCTCCCTGTGAAGCATTATACAGTGATGATGACGCAAAACAGGGGAATTCAAATGGAAAGAGGTAGGAAGAACCAGAATGCTAGGAAGTGGAAATGAACCAACAGAAAGTAGAATGGCTTTAAAGCCACAAATTGACTAAAGTAGAGAAAGCAACTATAGAGTAGTAAGAAAAGCGAGTAAGAAAGCTAAGAGAAAAGAATAGAGAAATTAAGTCGAGTTGACCTGCAGAGAGGAGGCAACATCGAGATAGAACCAGAGAGAGTTAGAGAGTCTGTGCACTCCAGAGAAGTCTTGAGAGGTTCAAGCGAACTCCTTTGTATATGCCTATCATGTATGAGTCTCAGATTGGGCTCATACTACTGTGACCAGTAGAGGTCAAGTTTCAGTGAGGAGAGTTTGTGTACTACAGAGACTTGAAGAATCCAAGTCCAATCCTACTGATTTTTATCTATTTATTGAGACTCGAATTGAGCTCACTATTGTAAAAACTTTTCTTTGAAAACATAATGGAGAGGCCACCACTGAAGGATGTACCAAGATATGTAGCCCAAGAGCATTGCGTGAACTCTTTATTAAACTTGTTGTGTTTATATGTTTGCCTGTTATGTTTTGTCTAACTGCCTCAGTTTCCATGTATTTTGCAATCTTATCGATCCATTGCATAAAGTAACATAGGCACATCCATGCACATGAGTCTGTAATACCTTTAATTCTTTGTCCTAGATAAATTCCAGATCAACCGATGATCAAGTTGCAGACATCTTTACAAAGGCTCTCATAGAGGCAAAGTTTACTAAACTTCGATTTATCGTTGGAGTTCAGGAAGTTGTCACTAAGGGGGGATAGGATTTAATGCCTCCTTCCTTCTCCTCTTGTGTCATATTTGTACATCCTTCATTCCTATCCCAAGTTGTTAAGGGGGGATGTTAAGATATTCTGACACATAGGAAATAGTTAAGTATAACTTGGTCTAGTGTAGATTTAGGTAAAGTGTGTTTCTTTACTATGTACTTTTGTAACTTACAATCTGACAGTCACGATATGTTCTAGAAATGAAGTGATCCGACAGTTCATTCTCTCCTTAGTATTACCATCACTTGATCTATGGCTTAACACCCAATTGGTCCATGATATCTATTTAATGATTATGGAGTGGCATTTGTAGGGTCTTCATTCATGAGAGAAGCTTATGTAAATTTTCATTCTTTTATTAATAAATTGTCTAAAGTGGACGCCTTGGCTCAAGTCGTGGATTGTTTCCCTCTTTGAGAGTTTTAACCATGTCAATAATACTGGTGTATTGATCTGTGATTTGTTTGTGAACAGTGTTCTATCTGAAGAACTTACCTTATAAATTCCTACATTTACCATATATTTTACTTCTGAAAATCTAATGTCAAATTTCTAACCAAATTATCAACTTCCACTAAAAAATCAATTCTTTAATTCTATTAAATCAAAAACATGATAATGCCAACCTGTTACATGATACAATGGTTTTGCACTTCATTGATTTGAGTGAGCCTCCAAAAGTGTCTTCTTATTAAAACGAACTAACACTTTGCAAATTCTCAAAGTTATTTTGGATTCATTACATGACTTTTGTTGGGGTTAGAATGATTTTATTTCTATATTTTTATTAATTATAATACATTTTAAATTATATATATAATAATAATTTTACTCATCCTTAATATTGCTATTATAAGTTAGCCTTACATTTTTAAAAATATATAATTTTTACTAAATTAACATATGTATTTTAAATATAAGTATTTAAATCTGTTTTCTATACTTAATAACATATAATTATTTAAATTATAACCTAATAATATATTAATATTAATATATCAAATCAATTATTTATGTGTGTTATATACTATATCTTTTTACTCACAGTTATCGTAATAAAGTTATCATAAATTTTATTACGTTAATATGTATACAAGTAATGTATATATTAAATTTATTTGTTTTCATCTTCTTTTTTATATAAATTTTATCAAATCTACATAGTGATTTTTCTACATCAAAAATAAAATTCTAAGTCTATGAAAAGAATAGAAGGTGAGGAAAATTTTGACAAATTCTAAGTCTATGAAAAGGAATAGAAAGTGGAGAATAATTCAATGGAGAAATTATTTTATAAGTTGAGATTGATTCCCTAAAATCTAGAAAAATTTCCTTAGACCAAACTTGAAACAGTAGTCCTAAACTTATGGTATTATCTTCATTTTTACCAATATTCAAATCTGAATAATTGAAGTTATTGCATCTAGAGGCTCTCTACAACTCATTATAGGGTTGATAGATCTCACTTAGAAAAGTAAACATGTAAATGTAAATGTAATGTTTAACATTTAACATTTTTAATCTAATTTCTACCTTATTTAAAAATCAATCTAGTTATTATGTATAAACACTCAAAAAGTTGGTAAGGTAAATAAATATAAATATAAATAAACCATAGGTATGGTAAATAAATAATTTTTTTTCTATATATTTAGTCGAAATGTGTGGTAAATAAAAAAAATATAAATAAACTAGAAGTACCGTAAATAAATCAAAACTATTTTTATAGTTACTCCATAAACCTCTTTATATTTAAAAGAAACTAAAAAGAAAGGTTTTATTTAGGTGAAGCCTATGGGCCAAATACCATGAGACAAATAATTATTAATACGATGGGCCAAATACCATATTTATAAAAGAGGTATGGTAAAAAAATAAATATAAAAAAAGTATAAGGAGGTATGGTAAATAAATAAAAATATATTAATAGGATTAGAAATCAATATATAGCTATATACGAAGCCTATGGCCCAAATACCATGGTAAATAAAAGAGATATGATTAATAAATATAAATATAAATAAACAAGAGGTATGGTAAATAGATATAACTTTTTTTTATATTTACTCCATAAACCTCTTTATACTTACTAACACTCAAAAAATAGGTATTATTTAGGTGAATCCTATGGGCTAAATACCATGCAAAACAACATTATTAACCCTACTATTAATACTAAAAGATTATTTTATTATTAATTCTAATATTCATATTATATATATAATATTAATATTATTAAATTTAATAAAGTCAGATTAATACACTATTAAATTTGTTATATTATAATATATATTAATATATCATGATATATATTAACTCTAGAGATATATGGGAGGGAAGAACAAAGTCATAGAGTCATAGAGGTGGAGACATGATGAAAAGAAAAATCGAGGTATATCCAATTTCACCTTTCATTTACCTTTTTGATCTTGAGGCATGTGGGTTATGGCCCACAAACCCTATCAGAAGTGTTAAATAGCAGTGCTTTGCCTTTAAAACCTGAGCAACACAACTTTATCGATTTTTTTTTTTATATCCGGGACCATTCACTTTATCACAATATAAAGGGAAACACGGGAAAACCCGCTCTGAAACATATAACCGAACTTCAAAAAGTATACACCTTCCACTATAAGTCCATCGGTGGGTCTACCTTCTAGCCCTTCCATAGCGTTGTGTCATCCCTTCACCAATCTACGATCCGTCGATCAAACCGATCTCTGCGTCCATTTCTTTACCCGATCCAATGGTCAGTAATCACTCTGAACATTTAATCAGCATGCCTATCCTGCACTGTCGATCTGCACCCAATGGATCTGACGACTGTCATTGATATCGGGTTGACAACAAGTATAAGGTTTAACCACCCGATAAAGTGGTTTCCCCATTCAACCTCGTGCTACGTGTCGTCCACTGAATGGAATTGGGTCCTTGCCCTTCAAAACCACTTATGGTTTTGAGGCTGCTAGAAATCCGCTTGTACTGTTCCGAAACTACTTTCCCTGTGCGCTAACACTCCTACATTTTAACTACACGATAACTGTCAATCTATGAGATCCGACGGTTCTCATTCTTGGTAGCCTCCACCATTGATCTATGAGATCTAACAGTTGTTGTGTATTCTTGACCATTTGCTCCTCTAGACTTGATTTCATCCACAATTTGATGGATTCTCCGCTTTAATACGGTTCTCTGCCACATTCAATTTAAGCACATGATATTCATATATATAACATCATTGGATCGCCTTTGATCTCACAGTGGTCGATGGTCAATGAAGACACTTATAAATGAGATTTTAAGCCCTCAATGCATATATACACAGATAACATGAAAAGGAATTATTACATAACACGCAAGTGCATAAAATCTGTTGAGATTTTCTGTTTTATGTAAAATAGGCAAAAATCTCAGTAGGTGACAACAATAGGAATTTGTTGCTAGATTAGCTCCAGGTTTTTGGGAGGGAGTTAATGTATCCTAAATTTGATGTGAGAGGATTTATTAGGCAGTTAGATTCTCCTAGCTATAAAACAGTTATCCATACGGATTGTTTTTTAGTGTGAGAGTTTGTGAGGATTTGATTAATTTTGTAATCTCTTGTTTGACTAATAAAGATTTCCGATGCCTATGCTTGGTGGACGTAGCCCAGATTGGTTGGGTGAACCATGTTAGACCTCTGTGTTTCTTGTGCATGTTTTTAATAGTTGTGTATATGCTTTTATGTTTGCTGTGCATCTGATCTCCAACAAGTGGTATCAGAGCTCGAGGCTGAGGAAACATTTACTGAAGTGGAGAGAGGTTGGCACAATTGAAGCTGAGGATGAGGTCTCCAGTTCGAATCTGAGTTTGACTCGCGAACCAGCGTGCGGAATACTATGAAATTACACTGCGAGATCATCGTAAGGTGGAGAGCTCAAGCCTGCTGAAGTCGATGTGCTAGAGGCGTGGTTGAACTATTGTTCAACTGCGTGCTATTGCACTGGAGCGGGGAGGTATTGATTGGTGCTGCATAGAGTTCCAGGAGTATTGGAGCATTGGTGCTGGTGCTGCGTGCTGCACAAAACATCATTCTCTACGTGAATATGAGTTGCTGGGCGCAGAACAAATGATGCGTAGAGGGGCCGAATGACTGTACCGTCCCTCCTTTTCTACGCATACAGCCAGCGCAGTGTTTGTGAAATTCTCCACGTGAATTTACAGCGGAGCGAGGTAAGTTTTTAATCCTTGCAATATTTTCAATATGTATCTGAGGGCCCTAAATTAATTCACAAGAATTTGGAAATCCACGCCATCACTGTGTGGAAGGTTTTCTGTGAAAGGCCAGATCGCAATCTTGACTGTGCGACTGGGAGAGCAGTGACTCGAGTCATGTGAATACTAATAGTTATGCAGTATTGATACTTGAAACTTCTCTCATCCTTTTGTAAAAGCATATGGACTTCCAATAGGTGTTACATTTGACTACGTCCATCGGAAAATTGCAGTGTGACCAGAGTCTAATCCTTCTTATGGTTCATGACAATGGGACGACATTGAAGGAAATGTTTGGAGTATAGCATGTGGGCCTATTGATTTAAATGAAGACCGTGAACTATATTTGGCTAGCTTTATTTAAATGAAGACCATGTCTTTATGTGCCTGTTCCACAATTTGAAGAATGGCTCATTAAAGTGTATGTTTGTATTTTTTGTGGCACAGAATTTGCACAGTAAAAGAAAAAAAATATGTTTTTTGTTTAAAGCAAAGGCATACAAAGCATAGGCAGTTTTCTTTTACTGTAATTTTGCACAGCAAAAAAAAAGTTTGCTTTTTTTTTTATATAAAGGCTAAAGGCATACGCAGTTTTTTTGTTAATCGATGGCATTTAAACATTGGTTTTGGAGATTATTGTGGTTTTTTGGTTGATACAAGATGGAAAAAACTCAGAGTGCCCGGTTTGAAATTGAGAAGTTTAATGGAAAAATAACTTCGAAAGCTGGAAGGTGAAGATGTATGATTTTCTTGTCCAACATGGTGTGGCAAAGGCGTTGTTGGGAAAATCCAAACAGCCTTACAACATCATAGATAATGAGTGGGCCGAGATGGATGAAAGAGCGATAAGTGCTATTCAACTGTGTCTAGGAGATGATGTTGTGGTTAATATCGTGTCGGAGACAACAACTGCTGGTTTGTGGACGAAAATGGAGAAACTGTACATGACCAAATCCTTAACCAATAGGATTCTCCTTAAGCGACAGTTGTACAGTTTACGAATGAAGGAAGGTACATCGATTGTTGATCATTTAAATGCTTTTAATAATGTTCTTGTGCAATTACAAAGTATAGAAGTGAAAATTCAATCCAAGGATAAAGCTATTACTTTATTGTGCTCATTGCCCGAGTCATGGGATCATTTTGTTACTTCTATAAGTCTTAGTTCATCAGAAACTGTTGAGTTTGATGATGTAGTTGCATCCTTATTATCGGAAGAGACAAGGAGGAGGTCGCATTCCGAAACCTCTACATCAGAAGCTATGATGATTAGAGGACATTCAAAAGAAAGATGCCCGAGGAAGCCGAGCGACTCATGTTCAAAGTCGAAAGGGAATAAGAGTAAGTTAAAGTGTTGGTTTTGTGGCAAATGAGGGCATTTAAAGAAGGACTGCTGGAAGCGACAAAAACAAACTTCTAAAGAAGATTCTTCGACAGAGAAGAAGGAGGCAAATACAACAGATACGGGTTCGACATCTAGTTTAGGTATGAGTGATGAAGTATTATCAATTAATGTGTCAAATCATGATCAACATTGGTTGTTAGATTCCGATGCATCAAACCACATGTGTATCCATAAAGAATGGTTTAAGACATATAAATCAATTAATGATGGAGTTGTGTACATGGGTAATGATGTAACATGTAATATTGTGGGGATTGGTAGCATACAACTACAAATGTTTAATGGGACAACTAGAATATTAACTGATGTGAGGCATGTACCAGATTTAAGAAAAAATCATTAGGAGCACTTGATTCAAATGGATATAAAACTGTAATTCAAGGTGGAGTAATGAAAATTTACAAAGGCATTTTACTAGTTATGAAAGCTAAGAAGGTAGGAAATCTATTTCAGTTAGAAGGAGGTACATGATCAGATTATGTGTCTACGGTGTCTCAACATGACAGTAGTTCCATTCACTTATGGCATCAAAGATTGGGGCATATGAGTGAAAGAGGGTTGAAAATTTTGGCTGATCGAAAGTTACTTCCAAATCTAAAGTCTGGAAAGTTAGATTTCTGTAAGCATTGTCTGTTTGGAAAACAAAGTAAACAAAGGTTTAAAATAGGCAAACATACTAGTAAAGGAATACTTGATTATATCCATTCAGATGTCTGGGGACCAGCCCCTACAACCTCATATGGTGGTTCGTCTTATTTTGTATCATTTATTGATGACTTTTCTAGGAAGGTGTGGGTATACATGTTGAAAAGGAAGTCTGATGTTTTTTTAGTTTTCAAGCAGTTTAGAGCATTGGTAGAAAACAACACTAGTAGAAAAATAAAGTGTTTAAGAACTGACAATGGTGGTGAGTTTACTTCCAAGGAGTTTGACAGCTATTGCAAGGATGCAGGGATCGAGAGACATAAGACCACGATTTATACTCCTCAGCGAAATGGAGTTGTTGAACGCATGAATAGGACTCTTCTAGAGAGAGCAAGGAGTATGCTGAGTAATGCTGCGTTGCAAAAGGAGTTGTGGACGGAAGTAGTGGCAACAACTTGTTATGTGATAAACCGATCTCCATCGACGGCGATAGGTTGCAAGATTCCGCAAGAGGTATGGAAAGGACACCCTTGTGACTATTCTAAACTGAGAATGTTTGGTTGTGATGCATATGCTCTAGTGCCTAAACATCAGTGAACTAAGTTAGATCCATAGTCTAAAAGGTATATCTTTGTTGGGTATGGTGTTGGAACAAAGGAATATAGATTGTGGGATCCTACTACTCGCAAAATCATCATCAACAGAGATGTAAAGTTTAATGAATCCTCTCTTGTACAGTTAGATGTAGATAGTAGATTGAAGCAGGACGATGTATCTGACTTTCAACACATTCAGTTTGATAGCATTTCTAATGATAGTCATGATGACCATAGTTCAGATACTAGTCATGAACAGGTTTCAGAATCAGAACATGAACAGGGTTCAGGTATAGGTCATGAATAGGGCTCAGAGACTGATCATCAAGAGGTTCCTACAGATGGTAGTGAGCCAACCGAGGAAGCGCCAGAAACATCCTTAAGGAGGTCGATAAGAATCAAATGGCCACCGAGAAGGTATGATGATTATGTTACTTCAGTTGCATTTACTGCTAATGACGATGAACCTATGTGCTATCAGGAAGCAATAGAAGGTTCGAAAAGTGACAATTGGAAAGCAGCCATGAAGGACGAAATGATGGCCTTGGATAAGAATGGCACATGGGATCTGGTTGAGCTTCCGAAAGACAGAAAAACTGTGGGGTGTAAATGGGTTTTCAAGCTGAAACGAGGTGTGAATGATACAGAAGACAGGTAAAGACAAGTACAAAGCGTGGCTAGTTGCAAAAGGGTTTTCTCAGAAAGCTGGTATTGACTTTCATGAGATTTTTTCACCAGTGGTTAAAATTGTTTCAATTAGAATTGTGTTAGCATTAGTGGCTTTGCTTGATTTAGAGTTGTAGCAATTAGATGTTAAGACTACATTTCTACATGGAGACTTAGATGAGGAAATATATATGGAACAACCGGAAGGGTTTGTTCAGCATCGCAATGAGAAATTTGTCTGCAGGCTCAAGAAGTTATTATATGGCCTGAAGCAGTCACCTCGGCAGTGGTATAAGAAGTTTGATTCTTTCATGTTGAGTCAGAAATATGTTAGAAGTGAATATGATCATTGTGTTTAATTTAAGCAATGGAAAAATGGCATATTCATTATCTTAGTATTGTATGTTGACGATATGCTTTTAGCAAGCAAAAGCATAGAAGAAATCAATAGGTTGAAGGCTCAGATGGCAAGGACATTTGATATGAAAGATCTAGGAGCAGCAAGACAGATTTTGGGCATGGAGATTTTCAGAGACAGGAGCAATGGTAAGATATGGCTATCACAACAAAAGTATATTGAGAAAATACTTTTGAGATTTGGTATGAATAATGTGAAGCCTGTGTCAGTCCCTTTAGCTTCCCATTTTAATCTTTCTTCGAGTTTATGTCCTAATACAGATGAAGAAAAGGATTATATGTCTCAAATTCCATATGCCAATGTAGTAGGGTGTTTAATGTATGCGATGGTTTGTACTTGATCAGATATTTCACATGCAGTTGGGGTTGTGAGCAGGTATATGGCAAATCCAGGTAAAGAACACTGGTTAGCAGTCAAATGGGTGCTTCAGTATTTGAGAGGCACAAGTAGTTATTGCATCACTTACAATAAGAGTAGTGAATTTGTTTGTGGATATGTTGATTCTGATCTTGCAGGTGATTTGGATAAGAGAAGGTCAACATCAAGGTATGTCTTTACTCTTGCAGGTGGAGCTATTAGCTGGATGTCAAAGCTACAAAATATTGTTGCTTTATCCACTACTGAAGCAGAATACATTGCTTCTTCTCATGCTTGCAAAGAAGCGATTTGGTTGAAATGTTTGTTTGGTGAATTTGGTAGGTTGTAGGACAACATAAAGTTATTTTGTGACAGTCAAAGTGCAATACATTTGGCTAAGAATCCGGCCTATCATAGTAAATCAAATCATATACCAATCAAGTACCATTTTGTAAGACAGGTTATCATTGAAAGGGGAGTCTCTCTTCAAAAGGTGCATACAAAGGAGAATTGTGCAGACATGTTCACGAAACCAGTTTTGTTAGAGAAACTATGTTGGTGTTTGGCTTCTCTTGGCTTGTAGAAAAGATAAAATAATAAAGAAACATGGCATCAGGCTAATTGTTGTCAAGGTGGAGATTGTTGAGATTTTTGTTTTATGTAAAATAGGAAAAAATCTCAGTAGGTGACAACAATAGGAATTTGTTGCTAGATTAGCTCCAGGTTGTTGGGAGGGAGTTAATGCATCCTAAATTTGACGTGAGAGGATTTATGAGGCAGTTAGATTCTCCTAGCTATAAAAAAGGTATCCATACGGATTGTTTTTTGGTGTGAGAGTTTGTGAGGATTTGAATAATTTTGTAATCTCCTGTTTGATTAATAAAGATTGCTGATGCCTATGCTTGGTGGACATAGCCAGATTGGTTGGGTGAACCACGTTAAACCTCTGTGTTTCCTGTGCATGTTTTTAATAGTTGTGTATATTCTTTTATGTTTGTTGTGCATCTGATCTCCAACAAAATCAACACTAAACACACACTTTTCTATAATACACGACATAATTACATTGTAAGGCATTTCAGCCTTAGTAATAGGTTCTCCTTCAACTACATTGTGAATATTTTTTTCTCGCATTTTTCTGTCTATTCCTCTATATCCCTCTCACGCACAGAGACTCTTTTTTTATAAGATATTACAACAGTCGTGGATCATTTAAGATGCACGACTTCTCCCCACAATTACTCAAAAACACTTAATTCTCTCTATACGCATACATGCATATGGCCGATTACATTTAATTAAGTCTTCAAGAGATTTTATCTTTTCCACCACTTACTCTGTTTTGAACAGAATTTCCCTGTTTTGCTTTGATGGTCCACATTGTCCTCCTTACACTGCTTTGGATTCCCCTTTTGATTAAGGGGGAGTTAGATGCTCTTGCATCAAACTCCCGAGGCACAAAATTTATGACCTCCTCGTTATATGCTTCTCCTTGTCCTTAGCAATTCTACCCACTTCTCAATGGAAAACTTTCATGATATTATGTGAGCTACACCCAACCTCTATAGTAATAGTGTTACTCTGCTACAGGATACGTCACCAAGCTCTCCTCGCTCAGTCTTTTGGCATCATTTTGGTTCTCTTCTCTCAAACCAACTGAGTACTCCTTGCTCTAGGTTACTGCAAGTCAACTCACATTCCGCTATCATTCTCTGCACGACAGTCAAACCATAAACTCTTGAGTCTTCAACAATTGTACCTCCTTCTCTTTATGTTTGTACTCCTTCCTTCTCGCAGGAAATCCTTTTGCTACTCTGATACCACTTAATGAGAAGAATAATAGGGGTATATCCAATTTACCCTTTCATTTAAATTTTTTATCTTGAGCCCTATGGGTTATGTCCCACAAACCCTATCAGAAGCGTTAAATAGTGGTGCTTTGCCTTTAAAGCCCAGGCAACACAACTTTATCGATTTTTCTTTAAAAATTTGGGACCATTCACTTTATCGCAATAGAAAGGGAAAAATGGGAAAACCCTCTCCGAAACATATAACCGGACTTCAAAAAGTATACACCTGCCACCATAAGTTTTTCGGTGGGTCCACACCTTCCAGCCCTTCCACAGTGATGTTTCATCCCTTGATCAATCTCTGATTGGCTAATCAAACCGATCTTCGCCATCCATTTCATTACCCAATCCAACGGTCAAAAATCACTCCAAACATTTAAACGGTGTGTCGATCCTCCACCATCGACCTTCATCCAATGGATCCAACGGCTGTCATTGACATCGGGTTAACAAAAAGCATGGGGGTTAACCACCCGACAAAGCAGTTTCCCCATTCAACCTCGTGCTATGTGTCCTCGAGTGAATGGAATCGGGTCCTTACCCTTCAAAACCACTTATGGTTTTGAGGTCGCCCGAAATCTACTTGTACTATTCCGAAACTACTTTCCTTGTGTGCTAACACTCCCACAGTTTAATTACATGATAATCATCGATCTATGAGATCTGACGGTTCTCATTCATCCGTTGTGTATTCTCGACCGTTTGCTCCTCTAGACTTGATTTTATCCACCATTTGATGATTCTGCACTTTAACACAATTCTCTGCCACCTTCAATTTAAGCACGTGATATTCATATATATAACATCATTGGATTTCCATCGATCCTACAATGATCGATGGTCGATCAAGACACTTACAAATGAGATTTTAAGCCCTCAACGCATATATACACAGATAACACGAAAAGGCATTATTACAGAACACACAAGCGCATAAAATCAACACTAAACACACATTTTTCTATAATTCATGACATAATTACATTCTAAGGCATTTCAGCCTTAGTAACAAGTTCTCCTTTGACTAGATTGTGAATACTTTATTCTCACAGTTTTATGTTTATTCCTTTATATCCCTCTCTCACACATAGACTCTTTTTTTATAAGAGATTACAACAGCCCTTGATCACTTAAGGCACATGATTTCTCCCCACAATTACTCAAGGGAGAGATGAAGATAAACTGAAGGAGAGGGGAGAGGATTAAGAGAGGTAGAGAAGGGTAAGGGAGGGAGGATGAGACACAAATATTGAGGGAGAAGAGAGAGACATTGTGAGGGAGGGAGATAGTGAGAGGATTGGAGGGCAGTGAGAGAGAGAGATGGGGGAAGATAGAAGAAGGTAGGCGAGAAAGGGAGAGAGAAGGAGGAATAGAGAGATGGAGTTGAAGGGGGAGAGAGGAAGGGAAGAAGAAAGACATAGAGTGAGAAGTGGAGAGAGAGAGAAGGAGTGACAATAGAGAGATGGAGAGAGAGAATGTATGTTTAAGGGTGATATAAAGAGACAAATGAGGAGATAGAACAAGAGAGGGAGGGATATAATAATATAGTTGGAGAGAGAGAGTGACGGGGGAAGAGAGAGGATTAGAGAGAGAGAGTGACAGGAGAAAGGAGAGGGATGTAGGAGAGAAAGGGAGAGAGAGGAAGAACGAGAGACATGACTTGAGAAAGAGGAGGAGAGTGATGGGGCAGAGAGATGATTAAGGAGAGAGAGAGATGGGGGAAGAGAGAGGGAGATACGAGAGGAAGGGAGAGAGAGGAAGTACAAGAGAGCGGACTTGAGAGAGAGGAGGAGAGAGGGAGGGGGAGAGGATGAGAGAGGGAGGGGTAGGGAGATCGAGTTGGAGAGGGTGAGAGGGAGGGATAGGGAGATGGAGTTGGATGGGGAGAGAGGGAAAAAAGAAGAAATACGTAGAGAGTGAGAAGTGGATAGAGAGAGGGAGTGAAAAGGGATAGATGGAGAGAGTGAGTGTGTATGTTTGGGGTGAGATAAAGAGATAAAGAAGGAGAACATCAATGGGTGTAAATGTTGTTTTCTAATATTATTTGATTTGAGTGTAAATGTTGTTTTCTATATTATTTGATTTCTTGCATTAAATGCCTTGATTGCAGTGTAGATGTTGATTTCTAATTTGATGTAATTGGATATAATTAGATTTACATTTTGCATGGATTTCACTGTAAGCACAAAAAAATATTGACTAAGTACATTGATTTTTGTGTTATAGTAATTCAACCTATTAATATTGGAGAGAAAGAGAGACAAGGTATGATGTTTAATACAATAGCTCATGCTAAATATTTAAATGGTTTATGATTTCATGTGTCCTTTTCATATGATAGATATGAAAAGGTGACAAAACTAATAAGGGTGACAATAAGAATAGTAGAAGAAAATAGTTTGAGATTAATCGCAATGAATATTATCTGTAATTGACTATATTCTTATTATTCAAATTTTCTATCATTCAACACTATTACATTGTCACTTTACATTCAAAATTTGTATTTCATTATTTATCATCATTAAAGTTATTAACAATATTTATCATCTCAACAAAGTGAGCTAACTAAGCAAATTTAAAATTAAAATGGCCACATTAATCTCATACATATTTATCATATTTAAAATAGTTATATAAATATGAGATGAAGTTATATATTATTGTTAAAATTAATCATATATTAGTTAGATTTTCTTTGGACACACACAACTAAAACCAACCTAGATTCATCTTAACTATGGATCTATCAAGTGTGTAGAGGGATCAAATCTGAGGTGCAAACCTTTCCTAAGTTTTGCACTCAAAAAAGAGGGTTGCACCTTGAGAGATTTGATTAGTCTTAAAGTTTGATAGATTAGAAGTTAAGATGGATCTAGATTCTGTTAGCCCACTTGTAAGCCCACTTGTAGGAGACAAGTTGAGGTGTTTCTCAACATGAAAATAAAAATAATGTGAAAACTTATTAAAATCTTTTTAATCCAAATGATAATGTTTGTAGTCCACACTATGATACTACATTTCCACATAATGGATCAACATCTATATAGAGTTACATTGAGTGCTACCACCATTCAAATGTGTTTTTTTTTTTAAAAGTACCCATCCTCAACTTACCAAGTTTCATTGAATTCTCCAAATTAGGTATATTTGGATTCACCATAAGTAGAATGAAAAGTCATAAATAAATGTAAACCATCACTTTCCTACATATAGCTTAGATTAATGCATAGAACAACATAATAAGTCTACGTATGACAAGTGTAACGTTTGATATCTAACTTTAGCAATTTCAAGTTCTTGAATGAAGTAGTGTTTTAGATCATTGTTTGTTTTGTTAGAAGGATTTCTTCTTTCTCTTCTAAATCCAACTTTCATATATATACATTAAAAACAAATCACAAACTTATATTAAAGGACGGAAGAAATATATAAATAATGAATAATAATAATGACCGACAAAACCAATGACCTAACATTGATCTTCCAAGATTTCATCTTTTCCCACAGAAGGTTATGAATGGAAATTTCATTGTGAAAATCTTAGAAGCTCTTTTCCCTTCGATTAAGAAGTGGCAACTAATCTAGAAAGCAACGACATATAACTTCCAATCTTGCAGTTAGTTTCTCACATATTTTTCAATACTGAAAAATTCCATGGGTTTTTTCACAGATTTCTCCATCACTTGGGTTTGAATTATTAGAAACTAAAGTCTTACTGGTTCATCATACATATAGGAAAGTAAAAGGCGGAATCTATTCCAACAATACCTTTGACTATGTCCAATTGTTCCAGCTGCTTCTTCTAGCGAGAAGAAGCAGCCATCGTTGTAATGTCGCTAAGCAACTGCCTAACTTGTGTACTATATTTGTTTGCACTATCGCTTTGAAGAAAATCTGAAAAAACTTCAATCTCTTCTCGTCTCAGCGTTCTGCTACCCCTTTTGAGAA
Source organism: Pinus taeda (assembly GCA_000404065.3). Taxonomy (NCBI): domain Eukaryota; kingdom Viridiplantae; phylum Streptophyta; class Pinopsida; order Pinales; family Pinaceae; genus Pinus; species Pinus taeda. Next base: position 38,169 of record APFE030638125.1, read on the forward strand.
GTTCCACCGTAATAATTAAACCGAATTGAACGTGAGATGGTTCGAATTCGACTCCCTTGAGAACATGTTCCACAATTTCAACAATATCTTTGACTATGTCCAATTGTTTTAGCCTCTTCTTGTGGTTCGAAAAGTTAAAAGCTCCGTTATCTTTAGCCTTAACTATGGCTTCAATTAATTCGAACGCGCTGTCAAGTGCTTTACCAATACAAATCGCCCCTCTTTGTGAGGAAGAAACTAGATGCTCTTGATAACGGGAAATGCAGAGTATTACAACTTTCACAAGAACGTCCACGTAATTAAAAAATCGAAGAAAAGTGAGGTTCCTCCACATCCACGCTGCTTTCAGGATTGCCATCCCGTTGTGGAGATCCTCATCTGTGATTTCATCCCTCGAATTGTGACGTCCTATCAATTTGAGGGTAATTTGGATGACACAAGGAAGGATTGTTGTTCCCTTGTTCAGAAGTGGAAAATCGATATTGATATGGTAATTAAACATCTGATAGTAAATTTTCAAGACCATACTTTGGATTTTCAAATAGTTGGATTGTCCAAGTTCAGACAGAATATGTACAAACGCCACTACAGAGTTTTCAGGAATTGTCTCCAAATCCCTCAGTCTGAAGCCGACGATATCGACTATCTTGGCCAATTCTCTGCAAACTTCCCTGCTTTCTTCACTTAAAGAGTAGGAATACTGTAGCTGTGTATCGACAACCATGAACAAGTATCTGTATCCCTGGATTAACGAAAACAGATCCCTGTTCGATTCCCCATACTCGCAATAAAGACGGATCAGGTTGAGCATCTGCCACAACACCTTCCAATCCGTCTCTTCCTTCTTTTCGTTCTCCTTCTGAGAAATATGACGATAATGGGACACCAAATCCTTCAATAGACGTGTCATTTCACTCTGGCTTAAGATTTTAGTATAATCGGGAATTACCTGAAGCCCTGGGATTCGGTTTTTCATGATGTATCGCTGCATCTCTTGTCTCAACTCAGTCTGGGGGATGGCATTGTTGATGTGGAAAGGCTGGGGACTATATGGATTGAGGGCCTCGTGTTTAGTCACCCAAATTGTCTCGAGTGTCCTGCGGTTGTATAGCAGCTGAGCAGGGTCTTCTGCATGAGGGAGTCGAATGGGATCGTAAGCAAATTCTTGGAAAAGCACATCCATGTATTCTTGCGGAACACCATCTGAAGCCATTTCTGTATCGGTTAGCAAAGATAGACATGCATGCGTATCATTCGTAGTTTTTGATAGACGGGTTTCTTATATAAGGATAACGTAGCATCTAAATTCCACATAAGTTATGAGGTGGCGAGCCGACGGACCATGGAAACATTGTCGAACGTTAAAGTGTGTTGTATATCAAACAAAACCCTACCCTAGGTCATATGAATTAATGTTATATGATCTAGGTCATACCATATGCAATGTTAGATTTAAAAAGGATTGAATTTATATGCGAAGTGGTGAGTGTTTGTCTTCATGTTCACCCTAACCTATAGGCAATGTGAATTAATGTTATATGACGTGGGGCGTACCATATGCAATACTATATTTTAAAAGGATTGAATATATGCCAAGTGGTCATTGTTTGTCTTCATGTTCATGATATATATCCAAGTTTTAGTCGACGTAACTCAACTATGTTTTGAAGTGTAGGTAATAAAACTTGCATGTGTACTCTTCCGTTTCGATTCTTGGTCTAAGTTGGTCTAAGTTGGATAGAGGTTTTATAGTGTTTTGTTGTTGTTGTTTTTTGTTTGGTACATTTTGGTTTTTTTTCCTTAATTTTGGAAATGAGTGAATTAAAAGAGGGACCATTGTCTTTTTTTCCAAAAGCATTGTTGCGAACTCTTTTTCAAGTTAAATCAAATATGCTAAACAAAGAGTTTAATTTTGGGCTTTCCCTATTTTTAGGGTGCAATAGCAAACCAATTTATGAGGGAAATGTATCCCTAAAGCTCCTCACAACCTTACTTTTATAATTCCACCTACATGTAAGCTCCTCAGAACCCTAGTTTTATAATTCCACCCAAATGTATAAACAATCATGCTAGATGAATGAAAGACCATGCTTTCATTTGTAAATTTATTGGCAGTTAGCTTACACAGAAGGAACTAGATCATTGGATTGCCCAAAAATGGCAACCTAAAGGAGACATAGACTTAAGATTGGGCCTAAAGGTTTCATTATAGTCATATTCTCTAACTTGGAGGATAAATCAATGATTCTCAAGGGGGGTCCATATTTATATAACAATGTGGAATTATATATCCATCACTAGGAGGAATGCTTCTATCCAAACAAAGAAGAATTCCAATGGGCACCAGTTTGGGTACAACTATATTCTTTACGAGCTAATTTTTGGATTCAATAAATTCTAGAAGGTATACGAAATGTTCTTGGTAGGTTTTTTAAAGTTTCATAGGTAATAAGAAGGGGAAGAAATATTCCATATGCTCGAATCAACATCTACATGAATATCTAGGAGGCTTTACACGATTCAATTAACCTAAACTATTGAGCCAAAATATGGTCTCAACCTTGGATTATGAACATATTCCTTTTCGTTGTCCTCTATGTCATGAACATGGTGATATGCTCATAGACTGTCCACTTACGAAGAACATAAGTGTAGAATCTGTAGGTATCAATGGTTTTAAATAGGTTTCATCCCAAAGAAGAAACTCAAGAATGAGGAATTTGAAAAATCTAGTGGTAACGCATGATAACAATGCTTTCAATGTGCTAGAAAATATGGAGGAATATCCTAAGGTGGAAGGGATCAATGATGTTCACATGATGGAGTGCATTCTAAACACATAGGAACAAATACAAGTTAAACAACCTGTGAAAAGGAAGACCCGAGAGGTTGATGTAAGCAAAGATAATTGTATCATTATTACAAACCTTCTAGCTATCAGAGAAGTGGCTCTTTGAGTCAAACAAAACTATTATTCTTTACAAAAGGAGGAGTCTTAGTAGACCTCTTAAATGATTGAGTTATAAGAGATCTAGCAGAGATATCTATCAAGCAAAGAGAATAGCATGTGAAGGCAATGATATAATAGAAGACTTTAAAGCGCAAACATTCCAATGGAGCACGTGAGATTCTTTGCTTACAAGAACTTCGGGAAAAGGTAAGGATGTGTTGGTGAAAGACTTGGTTAAAGATGATAACAGAAAGGGTTCAAAGCAAAGAGGATTCCCTACAAGAAAATTAGGAATACTTAGTGAAATGTGGACAAGCATCAACAATATCTAATTACTTTCTTGTTGCCACTAAAAACCCGCAATGAAGATCATTTCTTGAAATATCCATGGTTTGAATAAAGGGTAAACAAAGGTATTTATGAGACAAAATCAAAAAGGAGAAGCCAAAAATAGTGATGATGCACGAAACCAAACTGACTTGGGATAAACTGACAATGATTGTTGAGGCTTACTGCAAAGTATGTCAATTCATGGTTATTCAAGCCCAAGACAATTCGGGAGGAGTAGCCATTTTATGAAATCTATCCGATTCGTCTTGGATTATGAGAGGTGACTTTAATATCATCTGTTCCTTAAATGAAAAGAAAGGAGGTATAGATCAGAGTTCAGTAACATTTGATGATCTTATTCATAATCTCAATCTAGTAGATCTTTCAACCATAAATGGTATATTCACATGGAATAACATATGAGGAGGAAGACACTAGATTGCTAGTCATCTATACTATTTTTGGGTGTTGACACAAGTAATACAGAAAGATATCTTCATAGAAGCCACCATATTGCCTTTCCTGGGTTCAGATCATTTCCCACTCCACTTTGAACTCGAACTTAAGGAAACCCTAAAGAATTGGCCTTTTCAATTTGAAGCCTTCTCGTTATAGGCTCCGGACTTTCTCGATAAGGTTTGAGGATGAGGGAAAGATATCAACGTCAAAATATGGAATAAGATGCATGAGTTCGAGCTTAAATTAAAGGTATTAAAATAAAGAATCAAATCTTTGGGACAAAAGATAATTTGGAAATATCTTTGAAGAAAAAGAAATATTAGAACAAAAAATACATGATTTGCAACAATGTATGATATTGAATGGCAAAAATTTAGACTTAGTAATGGAGGAGGGTTTAACGCTACACCAACTGGAACAAAGGTGAAAGAAAGAGGAAATATAATGGAGACAAAACTCAAGAATTCAATAGTTGAAGGCACGAGAGTGAAACACAAAATTTTTCCACAAGTCAATGTTGCAACAAAGACACAATAACAAAATCTTTTCCATTCTATGGGTAGATGGTACTTGCAAAATTATTCATAAGGATATTGAGGAGGAGTTGATTAAATATAATCATGAAATTTTATTTGAAGCTCTAAATAATCTATTGGAAAGGAAGAGGAGCCAAAACAAAAAAAATTCACACAAAAGACATGAGTTGTGGCTCTTCTAAGTATCACACAAAAATTGATGATTACAATGAACCCGGTGAAGGGTACTTAACCTTTTCCAACTAGAAACTCGCCTAAAATAACTTGACATAAAACCATACACCAAATTCGACTATGACTTAACTCGACTTGACTGAACACTTAGTTAAGTGACTATCTAATTTTAGATAAATCTCCATGCAGGGGTTAATTAGCTATTTTAACACTCCCCCTTAATTACGACCGCTAAACTAAGACATGACTCATGAAAACTCAAACATGTTTGTTGGTCTACGTTTCATCTAGGCTTATAACATCGAAGTTTCTTCTATGAAAATCAAACACGTCTTTTTCTAATAACTTAGTAAATATATCAGCCAATTGATCACTATATTTACAAGGCTTCAAGTGAACTTCTCCAATTCTCATAAGTTCTCTAATAAAATGATATCTAGTATCAATATGCTTTCTCTTTTGATGAAACACACTATTCTTGGATAGTGCAATCGTTGAGGTGTCGTCACAATATATTGATGTTGATACTTGTTGTTTTTGCTTGAGTCCATCAAATACTCTTCTTAACCATATTGCTTGACATGTTGTTGATACATATTTTTCTTCTACTCACGAAAGTGTCACAATTGGCTACTTCTTAGATGCCCACAAAATCACACCTGAACAAATATGGAACACATAATTGGAAGTGCTCTTCCTATCATCCAAAAAATCATTGTTTGTGTACCTAATCAAATCCTTATTTTTTGTGCTTTCATACATTATGCCATAATCTCTAAAAACTGATATGTATCTCCAAATTCTTTTTCCTGCACTATAATGTGTTTCTTTTGGAGTCTCCATAAATATGGAAATCAAACTCACTTATTGCATAATATCTGGTCTTGTAGCTGTGAGATACATGAGGCTGCCAACCAATATTTTGAATAGAGTTGGATTGAAATCTGTCACTTCATCATCCTTGCCTAAGTTTGTTCATGTAGCAATTTGTGTAGGGACACGTTTGCAATTCTCCATCCTGAATCTTTTCAGCAAATCTCTAGCATATTTATTTTGACAAATAAAATTCATTTTTCATATTGCTCAACTTCTATGCCAAGAAAATATTTCATGAGACCAAGATTTGTGATCTCAAATTATTTCATCATGACTTCTTTAAATCCATTCAATTCAAAGTCACCTTTATAAATCATGTCATCAACATATAAGCAAACAATCAAAAATTTTCCATGCTCATTTACCTTTGTGTACAAGGTAGCCTCAATGTTGCTTCTACAAAATCCATTATTGATCATGTAGTTTTCAATTTTGCTATACCAAGCTCTAGGTGCTTACTTAAGTCCATAGAGCGCTTTCTTCAATGTGTCAAACTTATCTTCTTTACCTTCAACTTCATAACCTGGAGGTTGCTGCACATAAGTTTCTTCTTCTAGAAATCCATTCAAGAAGGTTGATTTGACATCCATCTGATATACTTTCCACATGTTCTGAATTATTGTCACTAGAACTACTCTTCCAGTATCCAATCTAGCTACCAGAGAAAACGTTTCTCAAAAATATATTCTTGGTTGCAATGAGAATCCTTTTTCTACAAGTCTTTCTTTAAATATGCCAATTTCACCTTTCTTATTCAACTTTGTCTTGTACGCCCATTTCACACCAATGAGATTTTCTTCCTTTAGAAAATCTACCAAACTCCATGTATCATTCTTTTCAATAGCTTCAATTTCTTCATCCATGGCTTGCACCCAATTTTCATCTCTCATTTATTCTTCAAGCAAAGAAGGTTGTAATGACAACAATGCAAAATTTATACTAACATCCAAATCATCATAAATATATTTCAGAATTATTATCTTTCTATTACCATTGTTTGATTCATCTCTTGATTGATTGCTGACAGAATCTCGATCTATTGATCTGCTTGAAGATCCTTGCTACTTAGAAAATCTTTGACTCCTTGCTGGTGTGTCTATGTTTGGTGTCTTCACTTGTGATTCTTGATAATCCTTTTCTGCAACATGATCTTCTTCTATTAGTGGCACTCGTGCATCAAATTGTTTGTTTATACTACCATTCCATGACTCTCTTTTTTTTAACACATCGTCTCTGCTAATTATGGTCTTCTTTGTGATAGGGTTATACAATTTGTAAGATTTTGATTTCTCACTATAAATAGTAAATATGCCTTTTTCACTTTTATCATTCAATTTGCCTCTTAGCTCTTTAGGCGCATGTGCATAGGCTACACATCCAAACACTTTGAGATGAGATACACTGCAGGACATACCTGACCATGCTTCTTTTGATACTCCGTTCATCACACAATTTGTAGGAGCTTTGTTTATCTCAGAGACAACACATGCAACTACTTATGCCCAATACTCATTAGACAAGTTTCTTCCTTTCAACATGCTCCTTGGCATGTTCATAATGGTTTTATTTTTTCTCTCTGCTACACCATTCTACTGCAATGTGTAACTTGTTGTAAATTGGCTTATGATTCCATGTTGTTTGCAATACTCATTAAATGCCTTCAAATCATATTCTCCACTATGATATGACCTCAATACCTTGATCTGTTGATCATTTTGTTTCTCTGTTAAGGATTTGAATTCTTTGAACTTTGCAAAATTTCCAGACTTTTGCTTCAAGAAGTAAACCCAAGTCTTTTTGTTATAGTCATCAATGAAGGTGAGGAAATAAAAACTTCCACCATCGATTTTGTCCTCATAGGTCCACACAATTTTGTATGCACTAGCTCAAGTGGTTTCTTTGCTTTGTATGCAACTCCCTTTGGAAAACTTTCATGGTGTTGCTTTCCGAAGATGAAACACTAAGAAGTTCTAGCAGGTTCTTTGATGGGATGTAATCCTCTGATCGTCTGGTTTTGTTGCAACAACCTTAAACCAAAAAAGTGCAATTGTCCAAACCGTTAGTGCCATAACTAGTAATAATTAGAACATGCAACAGTAAAATAATTGACATGATCAGTGTAATTCATGACTAGAGGAAAGAGTATGTTCCTCATCATTTTCACCTTTTCTATCAATTGCTTGCTTGGGGTCTTGTCATATATAACACACTCGTGTCCTTGAAATATAACTTTGTATCCCTTCTATGCCAATTGACTAGCACTTGTCAAATTATTTTTGAGGCCAGATACATAATATACCTCTAATATTGCCTTCGGCTCCCGCTTCTTGGTTGGAATGTTGACCACTCATTTTCCATCTACATCCATAGTCTTGTCAATCCCCAATTTTACCTATGTCTTCACATATTGATCCAAATCTGTAACCAAATTCTTGTTTTCTTTCATGTGGTTACTGTAGCCACTATCTAATAGCCACACATTATCACAAGGTTCATGCATGGTATGGCAAGCTAGGAACATTGATTTAGTACTCTTTGTAGTGACATTAGTTCTCTCATTTCCTTGATCAGCTATCCTTGATTCGAATTTAAATAGAAATGCAAAAAATTACAGATATATTCATAAATAAAAAGATGTAGCAAAAATTACACTTCATTTCATTAATATCAAATATTGAAATATACTTACAAACATAATGTAAATAAGACTACCTCAACCGATGGTAGCTTATCTATGAGAAGTGTTGTGGCTATTACATGTTTTTGAACTATGTTACCGTGAGGTATGGAGGCCTATTTATTATTGAGAAAAAATGGAAAACCCTAAACATCCAAAATCCTAACCCTAGGAGATGAAGCGCCAAAACTATAGGCCTCGTTTGATGTGCAAAATACCTCGTTAGAAATATCTATTCGAGGAATACAACTTCCAACTGGCCAATGCTGGTCAAATAGACTCGTTGGCCCCGATTTTCCAAAAAAACATTGTTTAGGGCCTAAAAAATGGCTCGAGAAGTTCATGACTCGAAAAGCTACCAAAAATAGTAATTTGTACTATAATAATTGAAAAATTGAAAGAGATAGTGGTGGGGGTCCCAGAGGAATATAGGTGGGTGGCTAACAACATTCACCTGGATCAATCCTCTTCCTGCAACCATTGGAGTAGTGCCCAAATTTATTATAGTAATAACATCTCACCTTTGATTTGTCAAATCTTTGATTATTGTTGAAGCTTTTGTTGTTGCTTCCACTTTCATTATCATGCTCTTCTCGGTCATCTCTCTAACGACCATGTCTCCCACCATGTTCTCTGCCTCTCGTTCTACTTCTACCTCAACCTTTGTCTCTGGAAATAGAAACCTCACTTATGCAAGTAGTCTAAAGTGGAATCCTTATTTCTATCTATCCTTGCCTCATGTGATATAAGTGATCCCATCATCTCATCAGCTGTCAATGATTTGAAATCCTTGGCTTCTTCTATGCTTACTACCACAACATCAAATTTGGTAAACAAAGATCTGAGGACCTTCCCAACCATTGTTTGATCTTTAATTTCCTTGCCATAAATTTTTAACTGATTTACAATAGTCATGATTCAATTCATTAAAGAATCGATGGCATTTGTCTCCTTCATCTGTGGACTTTCAAAATTTCTCCTAGTATTATGCAACTTAACAATATTGACTTTTTCCATACCGTTATAGCTTGTCGCCAAGGTCTCCCATGCTTTCTTTGTTGAAGATGTGATCATAATTTTATGGAACACTACTTGGTTCACTCCTTGTTGGATAAGCTACAATGTTTGTGCATTCTTCTTTTTGTCTTTTTTCCATATTTCCCTCTCTACATTAGTGAGAATTCATTCTTTTGCTTCATCCGTAGGTTCTAAAAACCCAAACTAACATAATCCCAACCTTCATGAGGCTGCAATATGGTCACCATATTAATGGCTCACACATCATAATCCTTCTTTGTAAACAATGGAAAGTGGAACTAGAAATTTGAGAAAACCATATTTTTTCAAAAAATTCCCTTATAAAACCCTAAATTTACTAAAAATATTTATAAGCCCTTTTCAATAAATTCCTCTTAAAAAATTTAATATACATTTTTCAAAAACCTTTTAAATAAAGAGTATATTAAAATCTTTTCCAATACTTTAGTATTAAAATAACACAACTTTATAACTCATTTTTAATAAGCCCGAGTTTTTGTTTTTATAAAAAAACTAAAAATAAAATCTTTTACAAACTTGAGCCACACACGTGACATGCATTAACAAAACCTCACCATTATTTAGTTGTGATAACCCACATGACTTTTTTCGAGGGTTTGAAAAAAAACTGACTCGTATTTAGTTACGAAGTTTTAACTATTTGCTACGGTCTACACACCACTTCTTTCAACGGGGCTCTCGAGCATTGATCCGTAAAAGGTAGTAAGTCATAAGTTTACTCAATTTAAGGTAGCTTATGAATGAAGGGGAGGAGAATTGATCCAAAAATACTTAATTATTTTACGATTTTGTTGCACACTAATTATTTGATAATTTTGAAAATTGAAAAAATCACCAATTTTTTTCACTTGTTCCTCCTCTTGATTTGCTTTGTTGGCTCCATGGATACTGCGATCTTTTATCGACTTTGGTATCAATTTGTTGGAAAGGCAGAGGAGCCAAAACACAAATTTCACACACAAAACACATGAGTTGCAGCTCTTCCATTGATCACACAAAATGTGATGATTACAATGAACCCGATGAAGGGTATTTAACCTTTTCCAATTAGTGAATTACCTAAAATAACTTGACATGCAACCACACGCTAAATTCACCTATGACTTAGCTTGACCTGACTCGACACTCAGTTAACTCATTGTCTAATTTCAGATAAATCTCCATGTAAGAGTTAATTAGCTATTTTAACATAATCATTGGGACTTTCGGGGGAATCCCTCGTCTAATTACAATGGATCAAAACCTAGCTTTAACGTCACTTATCTCATTACAAGAGGTGGAATTAGTGGTTATGGGCATGCCTAAAACTAAAGCACTCAAACTTGATGACTTCATGGATAACTTTTATTAAGCATTTTGGTCATTCCTAAGACAAGAGATATATGAAATTGTGAAAGAATCGAAGCAATTACAGTCATTATGGAGAGAATTGAACACAACGTTTATCTCCCTGATACTCAAATAAGATTTCTCTAAGGATCCAAAAGGTTTTCTCCAAATATCTTTATGCAACGTTGTTGGTTTGTGTTATATTCTTTCCACGTAGTTAACAGGGGGTTTGAAGGGCACCCATAACCCCACTTTATGGAGTCTGGGGCAGCGCCCCGGAAAATTTTGGTTTTGAACCCTATGTTAGGTTGGGCAGACCCACCTATGGTTTTGTGCATGGTTTTCACACATGTTGTTTGAACGCAATGGTTTTTGGTCCAGGGTATTGGATGCGATGGTTTTCAGTCCATGGTATTGGACGCTACAGTTTTCAGCCCATGGTATTGGATGCTTCGGCATGTATACATATGTATTGTAACATTGAAAGGAATATAATGAAAAATCAAGCTGGTAGTCCCGATTTTGGGATCCAATGGGAAAATCTCTGTGTATATGTGTTTTATGTGTTATTCTCTCGCATTATTTTTTTTGGGTTTTAGAATTCGTATGCAAGTAATTTCTGTACAAGGTTAAAACCTAAATTTGGTATCAGAGCTATTTTGGCTTCAAGGGGATGCCTTTGTTGCTGAGGGGTTTCGCTCAGGCCTATGGTAGACCCTGTTCAGTGGGAGATCTGTGAGATC
>APFE030638140.1:16277-75289 GCA_000404065.3 Pinus taeda
CCTTAAATGAGATATTCAAAAGTTTGTGGCGGAATGTTTGGTTTGCCAACAAAATAAAGTTGAAACAATTAAGACCCCAGGTCTATTACAAGCTTTATCCATTCCAAGCCAACGTTGGGAGGAGGTTTCAATGGATTTTCTCACAGGTTTACCCAAGTCCGAGGGAAAGAGTGTCATCATGGTGGTAGTTGACAGGCTTACCAAGCATGCACACTTTTGTGCATTATCACGTCCATTTAAAGCCAATATAGTTTCTATTGCATTTATGCAAACAGTTCAAGAGCTACGTGGAAACCCAAAGATTATTGTAAGTGAGAGAGGTCCCATTTTCACTGGATTTTTGGATAGAATTATTTTCTTGTCTCGGTACTCAGTTAGCTCATAGCTCATCTTATCATCCTTAATCTGATGGGCAAACTGAGATAGTAAACACATGTTTGGAAGGATATCTTTGTTGCTTTGTATTTGATAAACAAACACAATGGGTCAAATGGTTGCCTCTGGTTGAATGGTGGTATAACACTTCCTTCCATACTGCAACAAAAATGGTCCCATTTATGGCACTTTATGGATATCATCCACCATCCATCACATCATATTTAAGAGAAAACTAAAAGGTTCAAGCAGTGAAACATCACATCGAGCATCAACAACAAGTTCTCCAACTCTTAAAGGATAACCTCACGTTGGCGGAGAATAGAACAAAACAACAGGCAGATCAACATCGCAACGAAAGAAGTTTTGATGTAGGTGACTGGGTATTCCTACGGCTACAACCATATAAACAAATGTCCCTCAAGCAATCTAAGAAGGATAATAAATTATCACCAAAGTATTATGGTTCGTACAAGGTGTTGCAAAAGATTGGTACTATGGCATACAAATTGGATCTTCCTGCAGCTTCCCAAGTGCACCCAATTTTCCATGTTTCATGTTTAACGAAGGTTATAGGTGATAAGCTCCCAGTTCAAACAATATTTCCATAACTTGATGAGGAAGGAAAAATCATATTGGAACCGGAAGCAGTCACAGAAACAAGAACTCGACAGCGACGAAATCGATCAATTTCGGAGTATCTCATCAAGTGGAAGAACTTATCCACTGAAGATTCCACATGGGAGGATGAGAATTTTGTACTGAAGCATCCAAAACTACTCAAGCGTTGAGGACAACGCTTTTCGGAAGGAGAGGGGCATGTTAGGCCCCTATAATACTAGTGATTCCCCCACTGCTATTGTCATTGTATCCCTTATTGTTATTATTGTGCCCCTATTGTCCCCATATTGTTATTAGTATGCCCCATATAAACCCACTATTGTTATTTGTGTGCCCTTATGTTATTAATGTTATGTTGGCTTGATTATATTATGATCCTTTAGACTCCTATATATAGAAGGGAGGTTTAGTCATGTGTATCATCCAAGAATTGTTCATTTATGTAACGTAAATGAGGTTTCCCCCTCGAAGACGCTGAATTCTAAGGCGATGATCTATCTTTTCTATCTCTTTGTGAGCTGGTTTCCTAACATAGAGGGACCTGCATCTTTCTTTGGCAGATGGACCTGAATTTCTATCCTTTTTGAAGTTTTATAGGGACCTAAAATCTTACTTCAGCATAATCTTTAGCAGTGGGACCTGAAAGCATTAATTTCACAAATTTACAACATCAACAAAAGGATATTTTAAGTGAAGACTTTGAAGACTTGCCTACAGTGAAAACTCAATAGTAAATAATCAAGAGACATTATTCTAAGACCTGGAGAAACTTCTCCAACCAGATCAACTACAAATGAAGAAGCACAACAAAGCCTGAAAAATGGAGTAATTGAAAGTGTGTAAGAAAATTTCTTTTTAATGTTTTTAATTTTGCAAATTATTTATTTAAAGTAATGATATAGTACCTATTCCTTTCCTTACCTCAACCATGATTTTCATAGATCATCATTCCACATATAAGTTCATTCATTCCATCACTCCATTTTCCCATCCCTGAGCATAAAAAATGAATACTCAACTCTTTCGACACAAAGAGCAATAAGGGAAATATTTGTTAATTTGATCACAATGTCAAGAGCTCTATTTTTAGTTGCTCAAGGGAAGTAAAAATATTGCACAAAGAATAATGATTTATTCTCTTAAATTCAGTTCAAGGATAGGTGCAATAAGGAATATTATGGCACAAAATTATGAAGGAATTCTTACCAAAACAGGGCATTAAAAGAGAGAAAATTTCTGTCTACAGACAGGGGTTCATAGCAAACCAGTTCAAGCAAGAAATAGTAATTTGTATGTTGAAAAGTTCATTTGTCAACATACACGATCATAGAAATGGGTAATGAATATCTATGAAATATTTTTTGGGTTGCATCATAAAGTTTGAAGTCAAGGTTAATAAGGCAAAAAGAAGATGAGCAAAGGGTGAAAAGGGTATATTAACCTCAAAATTTTATACGAGTAGCATCAGTGACTTCATAAATTTTGATGTGAGGTCATATTCTATAATCAAAGAGTTATGTGGTTTTCTTTTCACTCATCACAATTATAAGTGAACATTTACATTACATTCATTTTTCAGCCCGATGGTTTTTACTTACCCACTCATAAGCCATTTACATAGCACTCATAACCCACTTGTTATTTTTCAAATTGATCAACGTACCTTAAGTCTATTTTGCCTCCATATGTTTATCATACACTCAACGCTATTGAATGAGCTTTGCATGCTGAAAATCAAACTTCCGATGCTAACAATCTCATGAGAATTGATTTTGAATGTGTTCATTCCCTGAGATTCAAACTTATGTTGCATAGAACCGCCAATTTACAGCCCTACATCATTTCTCCATGATTTTCTCACTCCAAACTCACCTAGAATCCAATTATGTTAGCTGCTTGGCATAAAACAAAATTTAAAAAGCAATTTATTTGTTGACAAATGAAATTGCCAACATATAAAGCCACATGTTTTGTGTGAAGGAACAAAGTGCCAGAAATAAAAGGGACATGCAAATTTTATGGAATTGGGCAGATCAAATCAATTTGAAGTCAAACAGGAGTCTCTTCAGGAAGGTAAGCAAAATATTCTTCTTTAGTGAATTCACATTTGGAATGTAAAGACATAATTTTTCAGAATTTTGTGTTCTTAATTAAGATTAAAAAAAAGGGTGAAAATTCCAATTTCTTGCAAACATAAGTGACATAACTAAAGGATAGACATAATTTGTTTTGAAGTGAATCCATTTTCATCATGGTTTTTAGGGTTAAACCAAAAAAATTTGACCTTACTTCAATCCACAGAGTCGACTTAGAAATTATTGAGAAACATAACTAGATATCATTCTTTGAGAAGTTTTATGGGCATAATGAAAAACTTAGTATGGAATTTACTTGCTCTTTTGATGGTGAAAGGGACACTAGGTAGCCTCACCATAAGGTTATCATAGGACATTATTGCACAGATGACTGGATTGCCTCAACAAGGAGAGAGATATTTCAAAAAAAAACAATTCAAAGACAAGCCTTGGGCACCATTTATATGCAAATCTAGGGTAGCATCCGTAAACTAGAAGAAAGGGATTCCAAGGAGATGGTTGATTCATCCTTGGGATGAAATGCCTTATATTACCCAAAAATTCATGACTTATGAAGGGATATTTAACATTATATACTTATATCACATCAAATTGTTGCAACATTTGAAAGATGATTGTAAAATCAACATGCCCTACTACCTGCTACAAAGCCTCTCAAAAATGGCTAAAGGAGTTCACAATCCAGAAACAAATATGGAGAAAATATTATATCACCAAGGTTTAATCAAAATGATAGTGAAATATGAATTGCAAAAGCAAAATCTCCTATGGCAGTGATTTTTAATTGACAACGATTTTGAAACCAGGAAAGAAGAACATGAAGAGGATCATCTTATTCTATTGGATAACGAAGAAGATGAGTAGGTTCAAATCATCATGACTCATGAGGTGACAAGCTCAAAATAACCCATGGGAACAAGAAGAATGATAAGGAATATGGTCAAAGAGAAAGAGTAATTTCAAAGAAGAGAAAATATTTTCTTTACTTATGTAAGAAAATCCAGAAAGAGCCAACATGTCCAAAAATCACAATCAAAAGAAAAAGATGGTGAAGCCCAGATGATACAATATGAGTATATCAAAACACTAGAGTGAGAAAGGAATGCCAAACAACCAACAACTGAAGAAGTTAAGATACTTGCTGATGAGAGGGCAATTGAAAGTCAATCCCCAAAAGCAGCTGAGCTAATGGAGAAAGTGGTTGATGAATCAATATAAGGACTTGATAAGAAAGACAAGAGAATCAAGAAGATGAAGAGAAAAGTTAAAGGAGTGAAGGTTCTTGAAAGATATTTGAAAATAGGAAATGAAATTTTGAGGACTTGAAGCCACCAAATTCATAAGGAAAATGAAAAACTTAAAAAGACAAATAAAACATTGGAACTGGAAAGTGTTATACTTACAAACCAGGCATACAAGTGGTATAAAAAAGTAAGAGAAAGAAGACACAAATATAAGGGATTGAGGATGAAATTAATGGCACAGGAGGGACAAATCAAAGAGTCAACTCAATCTGAAGTCGACAAACAGGTTGCAGAAGAGATAAGGAAAGAAGTTTTTATTGCATGAGGACATGCAATATCATCAGCTCGGGAGAGATGTTTATACTATTTTTTTATGTTTCTTTTTAACTCCATAACCTATATTTTTCGCACATTTTTCCTTCATATCTTTAATATTTCCTCCGTGTTTTCATCAAATTGATCATTTTAGGTACATTTATCATTTACTTTTTATGATTTGAAATTTTGCAAAATTTGACATTAAAATTGTGTTTTTAGCAGAAATTAGAGGATGTTGTAACTTCTTGTAATAACTCCAAGGTTTGCATGTGTGTCAGACAATTGGGTGAATTTCGAGACATGTGGTATGTTCCTCAATGTCCAAGGATGGATGAATATCTATCAGTTCCCAGAAAAGAGCTTCACATGTGCCTGATCAACACTAGTCAAACCTGACCACTTGTGCAGAAAAATACCCTATTTTTAGCCAAAAATTAAGACATATTTGGATTTCGACGGATTTATTCATATTTTGTGGATCTAGTGATTGAATTTAACCTTATTATCATATTTAGTGGATCTTAGAAACTAATTAGAGTACTTTTAGCATTTTGGTCACAAAGCTTATTGTATAAATACTCAAGACTTGAATAGAAACATAATGTTATTATGTTCAAGAATTCTATTTGAGTGAAGTTAATATATCTGGAGTTGTTGGACACTTGAATTATGATGTGTTGAATGTGTTGATGCTATTATTCAATCTTTTCTAATTGGTTTTACATCCAAGTGTGAAAGCAAAGTGTAGATGGCCCCCATTGCCAAGTTTGCGCACTTTAGCTTTTAAAAGTGTTTGGTATGCTTTCAGATTTGTTGTAGTTTCTTTCTTTCTTTTTCATCAGATTAACAAGATTTAACTGTTTCTAAAATCTGATAATCCATTGTGCATAGATCTCTTGTAAAAGAGCTTGATGTGTCCTTACTTGCAACAGTAAAAGATTGTCAATTTTTCATTTTGCACGATTCATTTTTATGCTATTTCAATATTGCATTGTTTAGAAAACTTGATGATCTGAGTGTTGTTATGTTTTTGAAACATTATGAATGTATCTCCTATAAGGGAGCTTTATTTTTACTTACAACATCTAAAGTCATTAAGATATGTTATATGCAAAGTGTGTTTAAATTTATGCAATTTAGGTTACTTTAATTAGTCTCTGATATGAAATCCATATATTTTGGTATGCTTCTAAGTCTTATGATTTCGGATTGAGATTTAAATTCACACTTTGATCTACACCTCTAAAGTAGACACACAAAGATATACAAAGTTTAAATATAGTGCTTGGGCCATGATTAAAGCCTTGGATGAATGTGTCAATAACTTTTAAATTTAGCATATATGCCAAATAAAATAAAACGCTAAGGAAATTATGAATGGAGCTAGTGGAAGAATTTAGCAGAACATACAGTTAAGTGAAAAAATTAGCAATTAAGCCAAACGCGGAGATTCAACAGAAATAAAAGACCTCTGTTAAAACTTGTAACATACCGAAGTTGAAGAAAAATGTTAGCCTCACTTTCTTAAAAATCAATAATAAATCCAATTATTAAATTAAATAAATAAAATCATGAAAATTCCTCAAACTAAGGAGTCTAGTTTGGATTAGTGTGTAAGTTGAGAAATTGTCTCAACCAAATGAGTCTAAGATAAACGCACTATCTTAAGACCACTTACTCATGTATTTAAATGTATTATTAAATTATTTGAATAATGAGAATTACATGAGTACGAGAGACCACAAGATGATGGCTCTCTGCCTTTTCCAACAGTTTATTTTTTGTGTGTTAATTTGTTGTGCATATGTTTATATGGCTTTGTGATTCTTCTTCATGTGGTATCAAAGCCAATTATAAAAGTTCAGATCAATTTGTCAATTTACATACGTTCGCAATGGGCAGGGAAGATATGTGGTGTGGGTAATCACAGATCTGTACACCATTATGATCTGCCACGCTGGAATGTGCGATGGGTTGTTAGAAAGGAGAAAGCATTTGCCTCATCATACGAGGACAACATCCACATGGTGAAATATCATTTGGGTTCTCGACCAAATCTCTTACCAGGGGAGTGTTGAGGCCTGAGCGTTCTGGAGTGGATGCCTGCATCTACAAGAGGTTCAGCGGGTTTGTGAATGGAAATCCAGTTACATGGATAGAGAAATTGGATTATGAGTTGTTGGATATTTTGATCCAGTGCAGTTTGAGAGCGTTTTTCGCATCTTTGTCTGTGGAAAGTGAGAGGAGTCTACCAGATCTGTCAATGTCACATGTTTTTCTTCAGCACCTGGAGGTGTTGCTATTTTTATGTGGGAATTAGTAGACATAGCTACTAGCTTTTACAGTTGACCCTCTACCATTATTGTGATATCAAATCATCGAAACTTCTTTAAAATAACTTCGCGGGGAAGGTGAAGCCCTTATCGCTTGAGTGAAGGCCTACATACATAAATGTTTGTTTCTCAAAATCGATATCATTCCACAGAGGATCAGATGTTCGCTTTAAATTTTGGGTGAAGTTTCAGTGTATTTGCAGTGTGTACGACACAGTAAACATGGCACCTCCATGTGGGAACGTTGGATTCTCTGTTGGCTTTCAGTGACGATCTGAGCAAAGGAAATTCAAAGGATGTTTTGAAAGCATTAAAATCAACTAAGACAATATTTGTCAATGTTGTAATGGGATTCATGCCAAACTTTTGGCATGGTACTAGTAGATTGTGCCATTACTTCTAGATGTTGATCTGAAGGACAAGATCGTTGTGTTACGAGTGGATCACAATGTGGTTAAAAAAGGTGAAATACTCAACCAATACAGAATCGATGTCACATTACCAACCCTCTATAACATAACTGAGCAAGGAGGAAGGCCCATTTTGGTGACTCACGTTGGACGCCCATATGACAAAAAGACCAAGACAATCACTATACGTAAAAAGATGAATTAGTGGATGCAGTAGTAGCTAACGTACAACGCAAGCTCTGCATCAAATTTGTGGTACCCAAATTCAATTACGATGAGAAGGATGGAATTCTGGACATCAATACTTCTATCAACTGGCTCATCAGTGATCTCAGGAAGATAAATATTGGAGGCATCTATCTTCCCAACACGCGTTGGTTTGCTGGAGAAGAAGATAAAGGAGAAAAGCTGGACCGCTTCATCATCCAACTTGCTGGGTTAGCATATGTGTTTGTGAATGATGCATTTGGGTCATGGCAGCCTCATGGATTGACTTACCATATAACAAAATATTTTCCATCATATGCAGGACTTTGCATGCGGGATGAACTTTACAATGATAAGCTCTTTGCTATGAAATGCTTATGATCTTGACAAGGGTTTCGGAGGATCTTGGCGAGGGTTTTGAAGGAACGAGAAAGGATTTTAGAATTGAATACTTCTCTTATGCTTGAATATCCTTCATTAATATTTACTTTAAATAAATGTATGACACTCACTTAGTGTGGTTGTTTTCAAGATTTAGGTAGGTTTTTCATAAGAAAGTGGGAGACAAAAGAGTGGTGTAATGTAAAGTGGGGATTTTTACATTCGAAATCACATATGTGGAATAATGAAACTTTTGTACTGGAGGGGTAAGGCAAATTTGTTTTTGTATTTGGAGAGATAAGTGAATATTTTTATTTCTAGAAGGTTGAGTCAGTCTTTGAAGACAATTTGATGCCAAGGAGTTCTCAGTCTCTACTTGAAACGCCTCACTGAAGACATTGTCATGATGATGTATATTGAAGGTTAATAGAAACATCTCTTTTTGTGGTGATCGTGTCCTAGATCCGCCCGAAATTGAATAAGGGGATCATAGGTACACTCTGTGTCATGAATGTGCTTGTATGATTTGAGTCAAATTTGTAAAAAACTCTCTTTATTATGCTTAAACAAAACAACTACATGCACATAAGAAAGTTTACATATACAAGTCATCAATCAAGCTCCTGAAATCAAAGCTTCCATAATCAATTAAGTTCATAAGAACAAAGCGTCACATCATCAACTTGATAAAAGTAATATTCTGCAACAACATTTCACAACAGCTAATTCACGCCATCAAGTTAAGGACGCTACAAAATCAAGCATTTCAAGCCAAGATGACATCAACATCATCAACACTTTTTGTATCACTTGCATATAAACATTTTTTAACTGAATTGTACGGGTGCATTCTCGGTTGTAACCGACATCCTAATTTGACTTGTTAAGGTGAATACATTAAGTCAAGTAAGTCTTCAACTGAGTCATTAAGATTGAACTTGTCATTTGTCTCTTGGGTGCATTTTCGACAATGTTCGACACTCTTTCTTTTTTAAAATCAACACATTCAGTGAAGTACATTCAAGAAAGCACGAAGTGTCAGTAATCAATCAAGTAAGTGCAAGCAAAGCAAGCGAGTGTGTCATTCAAACAAGCGAGCTTGTCAATCAAACAACCAAGCAAGCGAGCATGCCAAAATCAAGTGTGAAAGTTCAAAGCGCGACATCTACAAAAAACGAGCCAATGTGAAGTTAATTGAAGCATTCACAAAGTGTCAGTGAAGCATTCAAGCAAATCGATCGTCATCAAGCGAGCGTGACATCAAGAGTTCAAACAACCAAGTCATAAAACTTTGACAAGTATTTAAAGCATCAGCAATCAGCAACAGTACAAGCGAGCCTGAATTCAAAGTGAGCAAGCTAACATGGCGACACACATTCAATTGTCCCAAATTTTTAACAATTTAATGTTATCATCAACTGGTGACGTGGTGAACATCAACAAAAAAACTCTTGTTGACATTCAAGTGCATGTTCAACATGCACATGAAACAATTGAGTTCCTTCAAATGGAGTCGCAACTGTAGATAAATGAGTTGCAAGGGAAGCATGTTGCTTCCAAGTCTTTGACCAGTCTAGAGACAGCTGATCATTTGACTTCCTTCATCCAACCAGCTTCAAGTGTTGAAGTTGTTCTAGTTCAAATTTCTTCCAAACCCATCCTTAAGCCATGGGAAGAAATTCAAAGTAATCGCAATCGACGTGGCTTAGGATATGTCAAAGATAATGACAACTTACATATCCTTGATTATTCAAAGCCCATTCAGTTCGTCAGTGCCGGATTACTTGAACAAATCACTGCAGCAAGTTCTCAGCCACTTGCAGATTGACGTCAATGCACACAAACTAAAGTTGCAGACAAACAGAAATGCACATAAACTCAAGTTGCAGACAAACCGAAATGTTCTCATTGTCAAAGAATCGGTCATCTGGAAGATCAATGTTTTGATCTCCATCCTTATCACCATTGTGGCAAGTCAAATCATACATCAGAGAAATGTTACAACCAACGACAATCAACCAGATTGAAGATAAATTATTCATGGATTTATCCCTAGGAATGGTCATCCACAGCCAGAAGATTGTACAAGTTTTACGATAGGATTCACTCACACATATTGTAGCTAAGAGTCAAATGAAGATGGTACTCTTGTGCAGTTGAACGAGGGAGTATATCAGTGAAATACTCTTCCACCTACAGGGGGGGAGTTCAGATATATTTTGGAGAAGATTGCCTCTCCTTTCAGCTGACAAAGGGGAGAAAAGGTCAATGAAATAGATAAGTGGTTGTCAGATTGAAAGTCTCGACAACATCAGCAAAGCAGCTAGTGGGTATCTTCATTAGCCAGTGGGTGATCATTATCAGCGAATACACCAGTGGGCGTTCATCAAATTGTGTCAGTGGACACCGGATGTTGTTTTCAAGCAAAGGACAGTTGGATCCTTTTGTGGCTTGGCACATGATGGAGTTGTCAAGCGACATCTAGAGATGAATCAGACATGCAACTGATTCATGTTCTCTTCAGATTTGAGTTTTTTCAGCATCTAGCTTTGGCGGTTTTTCAGGCAAATGATTTTTTGAGGATCAACTTGAGAACTTGGAAGATGGTTCCTTGTTCGTTTTGGATTTATCATTGATGGGGGGAATTTTAGCCTCACTCTCTTAAAAATTAATAATAAATCGAATTATTAAATTAAATAAATAAAATCATGAGAATTCCTCAAACTAAGGAGTCTAGTTTGGATGAGAGACTTTCTCCAACTAGCTCTCCTAAATTAGTGTGTAAGTTGAGAAATTGTCTCAACCAAGTGAGTCTAAGATAGACGCACTATCTTAAGACCACTTACTCATGTATTTAAATGTATTATTAAATTATTTGAATAATGAGAATTATATGAGTATGAGAGACCACATGATGGCTCTCTGCTTTTTCGCTAGTTTATTTTTTGTGTGTTAATTTGTTGTGCATATGGTTATATGGCTTTGTGATTCTTCTTCAAAAAACTACAGATTAACTTAGTTTTTCTTGGAGAGACATCGGAATAGAGTTAGAAGACTTGGAGAGTAGATTCAGAAGACTGAGCAGAACAAGACAAAGGAAAAAATAAGAGATTCATGCAAAAATCAAAGTGCAAGATAGCTAAGTTAAATTTCCAAAAATATTATTCTAAATTTCTTTATAAGCAGAGTTGAATTTGCAAAGCGTGGAAGGAATAGGGGTATGGAATTGTGGATGAAGGTGAATTGTTTAGTAATAAGAGATTTTTTAAGGTGTTTGAAATGGTGGTTTTGATGGGTGTTTGAGATACAAATTGATTTATGTTGTAAAAGGAAATGACTTCGTGATTTGAGTATGAAAATGTATGAAAGATGAATTATTGAGGTCATGCAAGTTGTAGCTTGTGAATAAGAGGTTGTAGCTCCTTCTAGTGGTAGTTGTTAAATACTTGGGTTGATGCTCCTTTCAGTAGTAGTTGATAAAGCTAGGGGTTGTAGCTCCTTTTAGTTGTGGCTGGTAAATCAGGGAGTAGTTGCTTCCTACTTGTTGTAGCCAGAAAACGTTGTAACAACAAGTTGTAGCTTGCCTTGTGAAGAAATTGAAAGAAATATTTGAAGTTTTGTGGGTTCTCATTGTGATACATATGTTATTTCTTGCCATGTTCATATAAATTAATTGTTGGAATTTTTTTTGGTGTCCTAGTATCATTGCAAGTGGAAGGAAGTTCTAAAATTCCTATAATACTGATTCACCCCTGCCCAATATTGTCCTGGTTTCTAATATTCACCTCTTTCTATCTTATTTCAAAATTTGATTTCCTTCCCCTTATATGTGAGGGAGAGGGAAGTAGATCATTTTAAGGTCCTTTGCAATGAAAGTGGAGATATATTTTTTTGCTTCTCCCTTATCTTTTTCTTCTTCTAATTTGTGTTGAACTACTTCTAGAATCTTCTTTTGGGAGGGTGTCAAATCTACAAGTGTAGATGCCTTCAAATTGTTTGATACTGAAAGATATGAGCTTTTGATTGAAGACAATGACAGAGACTTTAGAATTTCCTCTACCACTTCCTCTTGGTCCCCATGGGCTTTTATTCTAGTGGGTTCTTCTTTATTTGGTGGATCAATTTTATTTTTTTCCACAATTTCTTTTTCCACATCTTCTTGCTCAAGTACACCAAATATGTTGTTGGTTAGGAGGTATTTTTGCACACTGATATTCCTTGGGTTATCGCTTCTTATAATATCTAAATACTTTCTTATATGATTCATGTTCTTTGTTTAAGGAAACAAGGCCCTACTTCAAATGGTTTCGTGTTCCTTGGATTTTTTAACAACCTTTTGCAAAGTGACCATAATCATGATAAGGGTTACACCTAAAGAGAATTTATTCATCATCAAGGGTCTATGCATAGATCCAACCCTCCATATTGAATTGGATTGCCTTTAGCATACCCTTTCATAGATCTTTTTCTAACCAAATTCTAGCACAAGAGTAAATCTCCTTTTAAGTTAAGCCCAATTTATGTAATGACCCAAATTGTTTCTTATGGATTTAAGAGAATCTTTGTCTTATAAAAGGACTGGGAGATGTGGAAATCTCACTCACACTAGGATAATTGATATTTCCATGAATAAATCAAAGTCCAATGTCTAGTGGGTAAGGAATAATCCCTTGAAATTGATGAAGTAGGGACTTGATTTGAATATTTTATCCCTTTATTCCTTGTTGTCAAATAAAAACAAATAATAACCTTGGCCACAATAATAACCAAAGATTTGGCATGGGACAATAGCTTGGTGCTTTGAGATTCATACTTGGACTTCTTGAGGGTGCAAAAAATACTAATAAACTTTTCAATAAGAGCTTCCTTGTGCAACATTATGGCTTTCCTCTTCAACTCTAGAGGCATATCCAGCTCCGGAATGACTTCAACTCTTTTCACAAACTTACTCTTCTTCAGGAATTCTCCACCATATAATGATCTAAACATAGTAGAATAGGGTTCTTCCTTGTGGTTATAAAAAACCTCCATGGTGATTTTGGACCTTCAACATAGGTTTGAGGAAGTGATTACAACCAACGAGACCATTAACGAGCAAAAAGCACAATCTAGTGTTAATGTTGTCTCTTCTCTAGAAAGGGTACACAAGTCCTTCAATTGACACAAGGGGAAGAAGATATACTGGGAAAAGGGTTCTTCAAAAAGTTTCAAAGGTTATTGATGAATGGGTTTTCCCTAGCCAATGAAAAAGTTACAATCAAGACATTTAACTAGAAGGTGATAAAATTTATCATAACTATTATATATTATATATTAGTAATATATTCCATAATTTTTAGATTAATATAACTTTCAATTTTAAATATTCCATCTCTTTTTACTCTTATATATATTTTTATAATATATATATTATATATATATTATATAATAATATATATATATATATATATATATATATATATATATATATATATATATATATATAATATATATATATATATATATATATATATAATGATTTAATCCCCTTCTCTTCTTAGTCCCATTCTTCAAGGTAAGAAATAGAAACCTTAAATACTATGACTATATTTATTGCAAAAAAAGAAAAACCTATACTAAAAAAAGTAAACCGACCATTTTGTTTGTCAAGATCAGAAAAGAGAAGAGAAAGACTTATGTGCCTACATGTGAGATTCCTTAAACCAATGCCCTATTTGCATAAATTCCCTTCTTTGGGAAAGTAAATTAGGTATGGCCATGTCCAAAAATATTTGAGGCATGGCTTCAAGCTCAATGGCTTCCACTCACATGAGGCAAGGGAAGTCATGGTAACTATTTTTTTTCTCATTTCTATTTAAAGTGAAATTAGACAAAGATAAAAAATTTAAGGAGGGCTTTGTTTCTCATAGATAATTGGTTATACCAAAAATGCTAGTCATTGGATTTTGGCCTTGAAGAAGAAGTCCCAACTAAGTCATCTTAGACTATCTTTCTTCCCTTAAAACCATGGAATGAACAACCTTATCCCAAACAAAAAACATGTTTGGAAAATACATAAACATATAAAGCCATTATGGATATATGCATGCACCCAAATATCTATTGAAGTAGATTTATGAAAATGGTTTATTTGTCACCAAATTCAAATAAGATATTAGATCTATGTCTAAAAATTGATTATAAAGAAATATATTTTAAATGTGACTTTTTGTTATGAGTACAAACATTTTCTAATAATTATATAGGGAGAATACGGCAACCTAAACTAGTCCCTAAAATAAAGAAAGAGTTTGAAAAAAGTCTATATAAAAGACAAAAGATGAACTCATACACAAACTCATGGACAAATTCATGACATCTTATGTATTTATTTAGAATAAATAAGAGTGGGCATACATTTTTGAAATTATATGATATACCTAGGAAAGAAGCACAACTTAATTTACATTCAAGAAAAAGCACTTATTAAATTTACCTTGATTTACCTTTAAAAAAAAGCACTTACTAAATATAACTTGATTTACATTCCAGGAAAAACACTTACTAAATTTATATATCTAACTTTGTAATTTACATTCCCAAAAAAGCACCAATACCCATTGATTTACATTCCAGCAAAAACACTTACTAAATTTATATATCTAACTTTGTAATTTACATTCCCAAAAAAGCACCAATACCCATTGGTAAGAAGGGTTTTTACTGCTCCAGTTTTCATAGGGCAAATAGAATATTGTATTGCTTTATGGTGTGTAAATTGGAGTTTACTGGCTGCCGTGAAAAAGCGACAAGAAAACACAAGGGAATAGTGGAATGAATATTTTCTCACGTGTAAGCCACCCAGATGATAATCGCCGTTGGATTGGAGAGTGGGAGCGTGAGTATGGTGGAAGGGCGTGAGGAAAAGAATTGACAGAGAAAAGCTTTTTCCACTAAAAAGCCATCCGCTCCGCTCCGTCTATAAAATCCTTCGCCTCGCCTGCTCACCAATTTAATTCAAATCTCTCTAACGGAAATGAAAGAGCCGAAGTCTGGGAGTTTAATTTTAATTTTAGGCCAGCTGAGTAAGGATGCACTGGTGCAAGAATCAATGCACTCAGGGAGGCTGCAAGAATCAATGCACTCATGGAGCGGCTGATCAGCTATAGGCATTCTTTCATGCTTTTGTGGATGCAGGGTCAGGTAATGGATACTTTACTTTTCCAACAAATTTCTGTAATAATGTCTGTTAGATTTGTTTAATTTTGTATTCCATCTATTATATTTATTTTCTTCTCTTCTTGGGTATTTTGCATATGCAATTTGCAGTCTACGATGGATGGATGGAGGCAATTTGCAGTCTATTTAGTGCCTAATGTATGTTGAGTAGGGATGATTGGCTGTGGGATAGGAATTATTCTCTTCAAGGATTTATTCAGAACCTGATTTAGATGTGTTTCTGATTTCCATATCTAGGATACATTTTCATGGATGCACAGCTCAGTCACTGACTCACGTTGCAGCCGTGACAGGTATATTTCTTGTTTTTATTTTATATTCATATTCATGATTTATTCTTTGGTTTTGGTTCCCTAGAATAGAGCAGAATTTTCTTATCCTTCCTCATCAAAGCCATGACCCACCCTATCAATTTGCCATCCCTGCAATTGAATTGACTCTCGTCCCCTGTTTTGACGTGATTTCCTCACCTGTTTTTAATCGATTACATCTATTCTCTTCTTGCTATAGAGATTTTTTCTTGAGTAAGGATGATTGGCTGTGGGATAGGAATTATTATCTTCAAGGATTTATTCGATGTGTTTCTGATTTCCATATCTAGGATACATTTTCATGGATGCGCAGCCCAGTCACTGACTAACGTTGCAGGCATGACAGGTATATTTCTTGTTTTTATTTTATATTCATATTCATGATTTATTCCTTGGTTTTGGTTCCCTAGAATAGAGCAGAATTTTCTTATCCTTCCTCATCAAAGCCATGACCCACCCTATCAATTTGCCATCCCTGCAATTGAACTGACTCTCCTCCCCTGTTTTGACGTGATTTCCTATTGAGGAAGCCAACTGACTACCAGGTAAGTTTCATTGTCTGGGTTTTATGTTATTTCGTTTTTTATATTTTGCCTCTTTTTACCCCAACTTTCTACTGTCCTGCTCATTCTTTGTTTAGCTTCCTTACTATGGCCTCATCCTCTTCATAAACTATAGTCTCAGTGAGCTAGTAATTTGTCTCGTATCTTTTATAACTCTGTTTTTTTTTCTAAATTTTCGTATAGAAATCTGCATAAACTAATCTGAAACTCGATATTGTTGGCATAAACGAACAGAGGACGAGAGTGAGTTTTAGTACAAAGAGGGTCAGAAGGGGCCTGAGCACTGCGAGGAACTCCTCAAGGAGGAATGGAAGGCCCGCCGTCTCCCATTGATGTGGTGAAGAGACATGCCATAATTTATCCGAACCTGGGCAGGCTCCGCAGAATCTATTACCCTGCAAAAGCAACCCTTGTCAACAGGGGCCACGACATCATCGTCAGTAAGTGAACCTTCTTTTTTAACGCGTTTGCCATCTAAAGGTTTTGTGTTCGATCCGTTTTACACCTATGGCTGTATTGCATCAGGTGAACTGGTCGGAAGGCGCTGGCGGTGTTGACATAGAAGGGAAAAGATTCACACTGCATCAAAGCCATTGGCACACCCCGGCCGAGCACACTGTATTATGGAAAAAGGTACAATCTCAAACCCCTCTTTTCAATCCCTGCTATCCTAATTTATATTATTGCTACTTAGGCGTTGTTAAAGGATTTTGCATCGAAGTGTGCATATTCATAGTCGAAGAAAAGAATAGTACCAAGATGCAAGGCAATCAACAATTTTTTCCACCATATTTCAAATATTTAGCACTCAGATTTAAATTAGTTTGGGCCATTTGCTCAGATTTTTCCATCACTTCTTTGCTCAACCTTTTCAACTCTTTAAATGTCGGAAACTTTGAGATCTAAGGGTTGTTTGGAAAATATCTGGATGCCAATGCTGGGTAGTGAAGGAAAAGCTAATACAGTGAATGAAAGCTTTCCGACTACCAATGACCATTTTAAAGAGTAATTGTAATGCATGGCAGGTTAGCTCTTGCCTTCTACTGTAGAGTATTTGTATTAGATTACACCGCCACAATTAAAGCCAATGATCGTTTAGGCACGTGGTAGATGAATATGTAAGGATTTAATGAAAATAACAACGACTCATTCTTCTTAGCCAGCTTTGAAGACAGGGCAAATAACCTATTCCTATTCAGGTTTGTTTGGACTTCATGATGAGAAATCCCGATTTGCATTTCCAGTCATTTTGGAACCTATTGTCATCACCCTCATCCAATCTTTCACTCTCTTTGCACCTCTCAATTGGTCTTATTTTCATTTTAGAGCTGCCAAAACAACATGGATACCTGATTCCCTGACACACACATTGATATCACTTTTATCTATCTTCTTCTGTACGTACAACAATAGGTTTTCTTGAGGAAGCCTAGTAGGATCCTTCAAAATTTACTTTCACTCATCAATTATTGTTCCATATAAGCTCTTCGAAAACCTATGAAACAAATTGTAGTAGTAATTGTCGTGGTACTTGAGGTGGTAGGGATGATTGTGTTGATCATCAAAGTGAAGGTCATTTCATAACACAATGATATCTAGGTATGCAGATTTTCTTTGCTTCTCCTCTTTTCTTGCCGTGTTAATGTAATATTGACCTCGATTGTTCGGTAGGATTTATATACGTTTGCCACAATGTCAGACTAATAAACAATCCTCAATTTCATATTCTAAATTTCTAATATGCCCATTCACCTCTCTAAACCCTGAAAATCCATTGGGGAAGAGTAAGAGTAACAATAACAATTGTATACGTCCAAGTGATACTTTTCTCTTGATATATTTTTTTCTCTTGTCCCCGTGTTCCTGTAGTCTTTTGATCTTGTCCCCGTGTTCCTGTAGTCCTTTGAAGACTGTAATTTTGTTTCAGAATTTTTGAAACCATTATATATAATAATAATAATAAGTTCTTATAGAGTGTTATATACATTTAATGAAAATAAAAGATAATTGTGAAATTTTTTATGGAGAAGTTTGTTGAAAATAAAAGATAGTTGTGAACTTTTTGAGAGAATTTTGTTTAAAAAAGAATTGGGAAATTTTCTTTAAATTTGTGAATATAATTTTACCTAGATTTATGTCATGAATGTTATGTGGTTGTTGCAGAAAATAGAATCGACTAGCATTCTAAGTGGATTTCTTAAAGTTTGTATTGTTTTATTTTTAAAACAACATCAACAATTATGTCGATTCCTATTCATGTTACCCCAAAGTTCTAACCATTTGCTGATCCTTGCCATATCTAGAGGATAGGATAGCCTTTCTCCCATAGAGGGAAAATGACATAGCCATCTTCTCTATAACCTTGTTTTTTATATTACTATGATGGACGAGTTAGCAGTTTTGAAGAAGGTTTTTGGGAAGGGTTCATTCAACAATTCTGTCCACGTGAAAGTAAAGGAACCAAAATCATACGATGGTGCGAGGAGCACAAATATATTAGGCGACTTTATTTGGGATATGGAGCAGTACTTGGACTGATTCGGGGTGACTTTGGAGGGGGGGAAATAAGAATTGTTGTGGTGGAGAAGTCAAGCAAAACAGATTGCTTTTGGTAACATGACAGAGGACATCACCACATGGGAGAAGATGAAGGAAGCCTTGATAGCTCATTTTGGACCACAAGATGAGACTTGGGGTGCAAGAACAAAGGAGAGGTTCATTAAGTAAACAGGGAGCCTGCAAACACATGTGAGGGAGTATTCAAGTTTGATGTTGAAGCTTCTGGATATGGAGGAGAAGAAGGATAGTTTGTTCAATTTTGTGATTGGGTTGCAACCATGGGCTCAAGTTGAAGTAAAGAGGTAGAAGGTTTAGTCTCTTGAAGAAGCCGTCATTGTTGTAGACAAGCTTCTAGATTACTGTGAATGCAAGACATAAGGGAAGGAGCAAGGTGAGTGGAGGAAGAAAGCAGATAAAGGGAAAGAGAAGCCTTCGAAGGAAGATGGAACAAAGTCGGGTGGCTTTCCGAAGGGGAAGAAACCTCTTGTGTGTTGGTTGTGCAGTGAAGAGCACATGACCAAGCATTTTCCATTAATGAAGAAGGCAAAAACTTTGCAGCAGGTTTTTGGAGCAACTACGGTGAAGGAAGCAACCTTGAAACATGATCCAGAAAGGAGGAAGATAAATTTCGTGAAGATGGATGTAGTTGGGAGTCCAATGATGGCTATCTTGGATAGTGGAGCATTCACAACTTCATGAAAGAAGATGTGGCTAGGAGATTGGGACTATGGTTTGTTCCAACCCATGCATCTTTTAAAGCGGTGAATTCAGAAGGAAGCAGAGTCCTTAGGATAGCAACAGATGTTTCAATGAAGATCGGAAGTTGCAAGGAAAGGCGGACTTCACTATCATTAGGATGGATGATTATGAAGTTGTACTTGGCATAGAGTTTACGACTGAGTAGGAGGCTGTGCTAGTACCGCACTTGGGGAAACTGCTCATTCATGTAGGAATGAAGGAGCAAATGATCGTTCCTACTGTGGGAGCTATGGTAGGAGAATGCAGAATGATAGCCATTTGCATGGAGGTAGGACAACATGAATATGAGGTTCATGAGAGGAGCCATTCGTGTGGAGGTAGGAAAACTGGAATATGAGGTTCATGAGAGGTTGGATTGGGTGGAGTCCATTCTCATGGAACACTTGAAATTGATAGCAACATTGTTAGATGGTATTCGAAGTTTATTGGATAGGGCAGAGATGATGGATGTGGGGAATTTCCCTGGAGAGTGCGAGGCTATTGATGCCCAAACTTCTACCGCTAAAGTGTAGAGGGGGATGAGGATCAACGTGAAGAGGAGTATGTTGATTTGGAGGAGATGTTGATAGATGGATTGAGAGTTTGGAGTAGGAATCAGACCGAGAAGAGGATGAAGATGGAGGGATGTCTGTGGATCGAGATGGAACCGTAAAGACAAATATACTAGGCCATAACGATCCAAGTTCGATGAAGATGATGGAAGAGAGTATGGGTAGGTGTTCCTATCCACCTTTAATAAACTATATTGTAGAGAAGTATGGAGGGTTCATACCGAGCATGGGTGGATTCTTCTCGGAGACGAAGAGAGATGCCCTTGTGACGTGGAAAGGGAAGTCGTATGAATTCCCCACTCCATCTTTTTGAAGCTCATGAAGGAGATGGGCTCACTGTAACTCTCTTGAGATGGTGAGACCCTTGGGGGCTTGAGATGCCATTGAATGACACCTCATGATGAGCAGAACCAAAGGAAAGATTATGTGACAGGGAAGAGGTGACAATGGTTGCACATGTTTGGGTGCATGTGTTCTTATGTAGTTGATGCTACGGTCAGATTAGCTACCTGACTAGTCGATTGCATGAGGGGATCCAACACGTCATTCTTACAGGTTCCAATACATGAATAGACATGGTATATATTTTGAGATGATATTCTTCTGTATTAATGAAGACAGTTGATGCGAAGGTTGTTCATGATGAGGACAATCTTTAGGATTTGGTTAAGAAGTTTGTCGATGGGTGCGTTGTCGAGGATGACAACCATTTTGAAGTGGGGAGGGGGGAGGATGTCAAGCCCTTAGGCGTGGCACCCGAGCATGCCTGAGTTAGGGCGAGTTGAGTTCAGTAGAATGATTTGGTTGGCACAAAGAGCGTGCTCGAGATGAGTTCAATGGAAAGAATCCAGTGAGACAAGCGCACGAAGAACGCACCCGAGATGAGTTCGGTGGAATGATTGGAATGAATTGGAGAGCTGACATGAGGAGGGTGCTTAGCCTAGGTGCACTTGACCGAAGACAAGGCGTGCCTAGTCGAGATGCGCCCGACTGATGACAAGGTGTGCCCAGTTGAGACGCGCCCGCCAGAGTTGCAAAGTACGCGAGCGAGGATGAGACATGAAGGCACATGACCGAAGGTGAACCAAAGGAAAGTTTGTAGACAAACGATGCAACGTTATTTGGGGTTTATGGTCGGCTTGAACGAAGGAAGGTTGGCTTGAATGCCCAATCGACACATCCCTTGGAAGAGACATGACTGTTCATGGAGGCTGACTCATATATATAAGATGGAGTTAGAACATCAATCAATCGAAGATCAACAACCTCTCATCGTAAGACAAGAAGGGGACAATGAAGGAAGAAGAGAGTTGGGTCTCATGAAGGAGCTTGCTTTCTAAAGCAAGCTGCGAAAGGAAGTTATGCGAGCTTGTGGAACGAGGTATTGTTGAAGGCGGTACACCATGGGGTATTTCTGTATTAAGGTTGTCTATAGGTCGAAGGGCTGCAACTTGTTTATTATTCGGGTTTGGTTGTGGGTTGCTAGTTGAAGGGTTTGTAACTTGGTTACTGTATATTTATATTAATGAAGGCTTGTGGCAGGGAACTGTTTGCGGTTTGGCCCAATCGAACTGAAGTCCATTATAAACTGAAGTTTTGTATATTGAAGTTTTTAGTCAAAGAGCAGTGGGGAAATTGTTTTGAAAGTTTCCCCTCCCTTTTATTGAAGTGTTATTTTTGTACATGATTCGTGTTGTTTATGAATGAATGTGATTATTGTTGAAGTTAAGTTAATTGAAGTAAATTGTAATTGAAGTTAAGTTTTGAAGTGACTCTTGTACTGAGATTTGATTGAATAGTAATTTTGCAAGTATAAGATATTGATCTCGCTACAAGGTACATGGGTTAGAGGCATAATATGTGCATTAGTAAACTCAAATTGGTTTCACCATTGAGGAGAAAGTGGACCGGTGCCACACACCTTAAGGCATTCAGGAAGCTCATAGCTCAGAGGAGCATCATTGGGGCATGACACCCAGATTTTGATCCTAGACATTGGCTTGTCCGAGGGAAGTTATTTCTACGAGGGAAACCTCACCATGTTTTGAGACTTATACCTGTGAAAATTCCTAAACCAGAATTCCTATTGCAGCGACTGATGATATTTCTCCTATTTGTTAAATTCCTTCAAACAAATTACTTGCAGTTTCCTACGACAAATATCGCAATACATACACTGTAGCCTTCAATTAATTAAATATTATACGGAAACAAGAGACTGAGCAAGAAAGAAAATACAACACAATAACAACTTTATTTTTGGACAAATGTCCCCGGAAAAACCCAATGAGGGAAAACCAGTGCAACAGATCTGAGGGTTTATTATTATTAAGCAATAGCAAATTCTGAATATATCCCTAAATACCACAAGGGTTATTCAGTTACAGAGAGAGAAATACTGGCATAAAGCTTTTTGAGATTACCTTACACAATCACTGAGAAAAATCCCAGTTGATTCGTCATTGGATGGGGTCCCTCTGGTAGGCCTTGCTGCTTCTGTGTAGTCCTCACGCAATTCCTATGTCAACCCCTCTAGACACTGCGTCACCCAACCAACTGATCAATTTGCTAACTGGAGTCACTGCTGTCAGCCTTCCGGTCTCACACCCTGGCTCCTGGCTTCTGAAACTAACTCTGCTGCAAAATTTTAGACTCTCTCTCACTCTCTACGCTGCCTTTGCGTGGCCTTGTGTCAGCCTCTGTGTGAAATTTGCTAGATCGCTCTCTCCCTCTCTCTGTTGATGATTTTCCAGCTGAGAAAATCTCTCTCTCCGGATGCTATCCCTGCCCCTCAACTGCAAGAAATCTACTCGATTAGAATTTCCTCCTGAGAACTTCTCACTTCAGAAATTCGATCTCTTGATCTCGCGGTGTGTTTTCCAAATGACCCACAAGCTTCCTGAAATAATCTTCTCGTTGACATTCAACGACCCAGATTAAAAGCTAATCAATGGTAAGATCATTTTAGCTTGATCTTTGTCTTCTTCTAGAAGTTATACCTACGATTAGATTGATACCCATTAATATTTTTAATTTCCCAAGTTTAGACTTAGGGGCCCATTAAAAATATTAATTATTTTAGTAAAATTGTTTTTGGGTGGAATTTCCCAAAATGCTTTCTGGGTTCTTTGGAATACATGTGCCCAAGCCTCCCTGCAAACTTTGAGGCATAGAGCACACCCGATGCTACCCCAAATCAACAATATCATGCCTTCAAGAGGGATATTGAGCCACTTGATCCTGAAAGACTTCATCCTTTGGGGGACCTCTATCTTCGATGGTTTTGTTTACATTTGGATACCTTGCTTATTACCTTAGTCTCCTTTACTTTGTGAATGAAAAGTGACTTTGCTGTAATTTTTCTAGGCTTTGGAGTTGGTGTTGCATTTGCCTCTACTTGAGCCAAACCAAAAATATTATTAGTGGAGGTATACAACTTGCTTCGACGATTAGATTACTATGTTAAATTTTTTTGTCATAGAATAATAGTCTCCCACTTCTGAATCATTCATGGCAATGGTGGGAATATGGGAATGTATTTTCCATTATTTTCTCTTCGGTTCTCTCTCTATATTTTCTTATTTTGCCAACTCTATTTTTGGTCACCTCACTACTGATTGATTCCCTCTATGTCATTGTCATGAGTGGGCCCAACTTGAGATACTTCTTCCTAAATGGTTCTAGTCACCATGATCCTTCCTCCTTGTTACTTTTTTGTAACGTTGGTTTTGGTTGTTTCATACTCATGTTAGATATTTTTGTCTTCACTAGTATGTCACTAGTTGATCACAACTCACACCTTTGCTTGTCTTGTGATAGCATTGTCTCATGTAGCTTTTGCTTTTGTCTTTCGAAAGTCACTTCTTCTCATGCTAGAGCTACCATGGTGATCGTGTTTCCAAATCTTGCCTTCATTGGTGCTTTACCGGTCTTTGTATCTCTTGCACCCTAGGTAGCTACAAGTGGGCATAGCTATCTCGTAGTTTCATAGCTATTTCACGGACTTTGCCACTTTAGATGACCTTTATTTCCATCTATTTTGCAATTGACGAGGTTGCTTGGATGATTATGAGGATATATTCTTACCTTGGAAACATCCTTGAACAAGCTCCAACATCAAGACATCTCTTTTTTTTAGTGAATTATAACTATTGCAATTCTAACTAATCTTCCTTGGCTTTTTGCATTTCATATATGCTTCTTGTTTAACACTACGATTATCTAGCTTGTTTAGCATGGACCCCATTTTATGTATTTGACACGTTTTGGCTTGGGACAATGGGAGATGATTCTATGATTGTTCAATTGGCATCACATTTCATGGGGCAATTTCATAGTTGACATGGTAGTACACATATGCGACGACATTGGTCACTTCATTTAAGGACCATTTAGGCAAATTTTGCATGCATGGGCATCCTCTTGACATTTCATGGTTAATATCATTGAACGACCTCATATTTCATCATCTTTCTAGCTATTTTACCTTGGAATAAAGCTCCCAACCCTTTGCGGACACATCTACTTGCTATTTGCGAACATGTGGCTTCATTATTTTTGACTTGGAGAGGGTCATTTCATAATTTTTGGAGGTCACTTTCATGATTTTTAGGATATGTTCTTATGTTCGAAACCTCTCCTTGAACTTTTGAGCTATTTTGGAGGAGCTTTCAACATATTTGGCCCTTTTCACTTGACGCGTGTGGACCTCCCACCGTCAAGCACTCAGGCTTAGGCACTCGAATGTGCTCAATTTAGGCAGAGTCAAATTTGGTGGAATTACTTGGACGACACAAAGAGTGCCCCCGAGATGAGTTTGGTTGAACGAATTTGATGAGATAGGTACATGAAGAGCACACCCAAGATGAGTTCGGTGGAACAATTGGAACAACTTGGTGAGTTAGCACGACAAGGGTACCCAGCCAGAGCACTCTCTATCGAAGATAAGGCGCGCCTAGCTGAAGATAATATGCGCCTGTCCGATTTGCGAAGGCACATGATCGAGGATCAATGTGAAGAGGAGTATATTGCAGAAAAGTATGGAGGGTTCATACCAAGTATGGGTGGATTCTTCTCGGAGACGAGGTGATAGGGCATTGTTCTGTGGAAAGGGAAGTCATATGACTTTTTCGTACCACCACCTTT
Organism: Pinus taeda; assembly: GCA_000404065.3. Classification (NCBI taxonomy): domain Eukaryota; kingdom Viridiplantae; phylum Streptophyta; class Pinopsida; order Pinales; family Pinaceae; genus Pinus; species Pinus taeda. Next base: position 41,369 of record APFE030638140.1, read on the forward strand.
TTGAAGCTCATGAAGGAGATGGGCTTATTGTCACTTCCTCAAGATGGTGAAACCTCTAGAAGCTTGAGATACCATTGAATGGCGCCTCATGATGAGCATAGTCGGAGGAAAGCTTGTGCGGCATGGAAGAGGTGATAATGTTTGGGTGCATGTGTTCTTGTGGAGTTGATGCTACAGTGAGATTAGCTACCTGACTAGTCGATTGCGCAAGGGGGTCCAACACATGTCATTCTTACAGGTTGCTATACATGCATAGACATGGGATATATGTCAAAGACGAGCTTCTTCTGTATTGATGAAGACAGATGATGTGAAGGTTGTTCATGATGAGGACAATCTTTATGATTTGGTTAAGAAATTTTCCGAGGGGTGTGTTGTTGAGGACGACAACCATTTTGACATGGGGGAGGATGTCAAGACCTTAGGCTAGACACCTGAGCATGCCTGAGTTAGGCCGAGTCGAGTTCGGTGGAACGACTTGGTTGGCATGGAGGGCACGCTTCAGATGTTCAATGGAAAGACTTTGGTGAGACGAGCGCATGAAGAATGCACCTGAGATGAGTTTGGTGGAATGATAAGAACAAATCTGAGAGTCGGCACGATGAGGGTGTCTAGTCATAGTGCACCCAATCGAAGACAAGGTGCACCTAGCCAAGATGCACCCGATTGAAGATAATATGTGCTGAGATGAGACACGTCTGCCCGAGTTGCTAAGGTACACGACCGAGGATGAGACACGAAGGCACACGACTGAAGTTGAATTGAAGGAAAGTTTGTATGCGACAAATCATGTGACATAATTTGGAGTTTATGGTTGGCTCAAACGAAGGAAGGTCGGCTCAAACGCCCAATCGACACGTCTCTTGGAAGAGACATGACTTTTCATGGAGGGCGACTCATATATATAAGATGATATGAAAGGAGTTAGAACATCAATCAACCGAAGATCAACAACCTGCCATCTCTAGAAAATGGGGCAACGAAAGAAGAAGAGAGTTGGGTCTCACGAAGGAGATCGCTCTCTAAAGAAAGTTGCGGAAGGAATTTGTGCAAGTTTGTGCATTGATGAGAGTGGTACACCGTAGGGTATTTGTGTATCGAGGTTGTGTGTATGTTGAAAGGACACAACATGGATATTTATTGGGTTTGGTTGTGTATTGCTAGTTGAAGCATTGTAACTGGGTTATTGTATATTTGTATCTGTAAGGGCTTGTGTTAGCGAACTGTTTGGAGTTCTTCCCAATCAAACTGAAGTCCATTATAAAACAAAGTTTTGTGTATGGAAGTTTTATAGTCACAGTTTAGTTGGGAAATTGTTTTGGGAGTTCCCCCTCTTGTTTATTGAAGTGTTATTTATGTACATGATTCGTGTTGTTTATGAATGAATGCGATTATAGCTGAAATTAAGTTAATTGAAGTTAAGCTTTGAAGTGGCTATTGTAGTGAGATTTAATTGAACAAGAATTTCGCAAGTATAAGATATCAATCTTGGCATAGGGTACATGGGCTAGAGGCCTAGTACGAGCATTAGTAAACTCAAGTTGGTTTCACCATTGAGGAGAAAGTGCACTGGTGTCGCACACCTCAGGGGACTCAGGAATCTCATAGCTCAGAGGTGTGCCCTAGTGGCGTGGCTTCTAGATTTTGAGGCTACTAATTAGCCTGCTTGAGGGAAGTTATTTTTAGGAGGGAAACCTCACCATGTTTTGAGGCTTAGAACATGCCTTCTGGAGGGATATTGAGCCTCTTGATCCTAAAAGATTTCATCCTTTGGGGGATGACCCTTTATCTTCGATGGTTTTGTTTACATTTGGCATACCTTGCTTATTGTCCTAGTCTCCTTTACCTTGTGGATGCCAAGTGACTTTCTTGTAAATTTTCTAGGCTAAGGAGTCGGCGTTGGCTTTGCCTCTACTTGAGCCAACCCAAAAATATTATCAGTGGATGTATGTAGCTTTTTTGGACAATGAGATTACCATGCTTGAATTTTTCGCATGCAATAGTAGTCTCCCACTGGTGAATCATTCATGCCAATGGCGAGAATTAGTCTTTTCCATTTTTTTCTTTTTGACTCTCTCTCTCTCTCTTTATTTTCTTGTTTTTTGAACTCTATTTTTGGTCACCACACTAGTGATTGATTCCCTCTAAGTCATTATCATGAGTAGGGCCCAACTTGAGATACTTCTTCCTAGATGGTTTTAGTCAACATGCTCCTTCCTCCTTGTTACTTCCTTGGAACGTTGGTTTTGGTTGTTGCATCTTGTAGACTGCAGCGATGGGATTGCTTAATCATTTATCCAACACATCCTTACTCTAATATTTTGCTCCTTGACTTTGCTAGTACCACCCTAGTGTCGATTTGGAGGATGAAGATGGAGGGATGTTCGTGGACCAGGATTGAACCATGAAGACACTAAGCCATAACGATCCAGTTTCGATGAAGTTGATGGAAGAGAGTATGGGTAGGTGTTCCTATCCTCCTTTGATAAATTGTATTGTAGAGAAGTATGGAGGATTCATACCAGGGATGGGTGGATTCTTCTCGGAGACGAAGAGAGATGGCCATGTGATGTAGAAAGGGAAGTCGTATGACTTCCCCACACCACCATCTTTTTGAAACTCATGAAGGAGATAGGCTCACTAGAACTTGCTTGTGATGGTGAGACCCTTGGGAAATTGAGATGCCACTGAATGGCACCTCATGATGAGCAGAACCTGAGGAAAGATTGTGTGACAGGGAAGAGGTGACAATGGGTGCACATGTTTGGGTGCATGTGTTCTTATGGAGTTGGTGCTACTGTCAAATTAGCTACCTGACTAGTCAATTACATGAGGGGATCCAACACATGTCATTCTTACAGGTTTCGATACATGAATAGACATGGTATGTATGTTGGAGATGAGATTCTTTTGTATTAATAAAGACAGTTGATGCAGAGGTTGTTCATGATGAGGACAATCTTCTGGCTTTGGTTAAGAAGTTTGTCAAGGGGTGCCTTGTCGAGGACGACAACCATTTTGAAGTGGGGGGCGAGGGGATATCAAGCCCTTAGGCTAGGCGCTTGAGCACCCCTTATTTAGGGGGATTCGAGTTCGGTGGAATGACCTGGTCGACACGAAGAGTGTGTTGAAAGTTGTAACTATGTTCGGTCTTCATAATGACATGTAATTATGATTTTATGTAAAGAGACGTAAATAAATTAAAATTATTATATTGACTTGCTTCATGGGTTTCATGAGCAAGGATTTTGTTTTTGAGTCAAGACTCCCATTGAGATTCTTTAGGATTTATTTGTCATGTAGTCATAAAACATAAGAGTCATTGTCATGTAAATGAAGTCATGTTACACTATGTAAAAGCTCATCTTGTCTATGTAAAGTATCCTCCAAAGAACTTGTCACAAAATCTTTTCAAGTCGGCCTACAAACATGAAAGAAGCTGCCAAGACAAGTTGGTCTACATCTAGCTGTAAAGTTGGCCTAAAGACCCAAAGAAGAGGGGTATAAGTAGGGGAACTCGACCTCCATTCTAAGCATCAAGTTCGAACTCAATTCCAACAAAGAAGTGCAGAAGGAAGTGCGAAAAGGAGGCAGTAATAAAGGGTTTTCTTTAGGATAAAATGGACACTCTTCTAGGGTATCGAAGGAAGAATCTTCTAGGAAAATCGAAGCAAATTCTTTTGGGACAGCGAAGTAGATTCTTCTAGGACAACGAAGTAGATTCTTTTGGGGCAGCGAATAAGGAATCTTCTGCAAGGTAGTGAATAAGTTTCTTCTCGGATATCGAAGGAAGGAATCCTCTGGAATAGTGAAGTAGAGACCGAGTTTCTCTAGAAGACCTAGAGACCGAGATTCTCTAGGGAAATTGTGAAGGTGCACCATAAGTAGAGACCAAGTATCTCTAGAAGAAGCAAGAGAAGGAAGGACAAAGAAGACTAGGTTAATGACAAGGTTCTTGAAAGAGGATACTAAGAGTCAAGGGTCAGTGTCATGATCTTGGTACTTATCAATTGAAGATCTAGAAGAAGAATTTTATCGGGTTTTCCTCTCTAGAGGTGAGAGGTTTCTCCCTGGTTGGAGAAACCTATATTTTGTGTCACTTGTCTTTATTTTGATAATTGCCTTGATGGAAAAGAACATGCTAAAAGACTAACAAAGTGAAATATCATAAGTAATTGAAGAACAAGCATATCAAAAGCAATTATCAAGCAGAGAAATTGTTACATTGAATGCCTTAGATTTCTCAACAAAGCTCACCCAAGGGGAGTTCGATGGAAAGAAGTCGGTGAGACAAGCGCATGAAGAACACACCCTAGATGAGTTTGGTGGAATGATTGGAACAAATTGGAGAGTCAACACGACGTGGTTGCCTAGTCGAGGTGCACCTGACCGAAGACAAGGCGTGGCTCGCCTAGATGTGCTTGACCACGAAAAGGTGTTCCCAACGGAGACACGCTCGACTGACGACAAGGTGTGATTAGAATTTCCTCCTGAGAACTTCTCACTTCAGAAATTCGATCTCTTGATCTCTCGGCGTGTTTTGCAAATGACCCACAAGCTTCCTTAAATAATTTTCTCGTTGACATTCAACAACCCAGATTAAAAGCTAATGAATGGCTAAGATCATTTTAGCTTGATCCTTGTCTTCTTCTAGAAGTTACACCTACGATTAGATTAATACCTATTAATATTTTTAATTTCCTAAGTTTAGACTTAGGGGCCCATTAAAAATATTAATTATTTTAATAAAATTGTTTTTGGGTGGAGTTTCCCAAAATGCTTTCTGGGTTCTTTGGCATACATGTGCTCAAGCCTCCCTGCAAATTTTGAGGCCTAGAGCACGTCCGATGCTACTCCAAATCAACAATACCATGCCTTCAAGAGGGATATTGAGCCACTTGATCCTAAAAGACTTCATCCTTTGGTGGACGATTCTCTATCTTTGATGGTTATGTTTCCATTTGGCATGCCTTGCTTATTATCTTAGTCTCCTTTACTTTGTGAATGAAAAGTGACTTTCCTGTAAATTTTCTAGGCTTAGGAGTTGGTGTTGCCTTTGCCTTTACTTGAGCCAAACCAAAAATATTATTAGTGGAGGTATACAACTTGCTTCGACAATTAGACTACTATGTTTGAATTTTTATCATAGAATAATAGTTTCCCACTTCTGAATTGTTCATGGCAATGGTGGGAATGTCTTTTCCATTTTTTTCTCTTTGGTTCTCTCTCTATATTTTCTTATTTTGTCAACTCTATTTTTGGTCACCTCACTACTGATTGATTCCCTCTAAGTCATTGTCATGAGTGGGCTCAACTTGAGATACTTCTTCCTAATGGTTCTAGTCACCATGCTCCTTCCTCCTTGTTACTTTCTTGTAATGTTGGTTTTGGTTGTTTCATCCTTTAGACTGCAGCTATGGGATTGCTTAATCTTTTATCCAACACATCCTTCGTCTAATATTTTTCTTCTCGACTTAACTAGTACCACTCTAGTGTGGTAATCGATTTTCTCTCTTTCTATATCTACCTTTTTCTATTGTTTTCTTTCTTCTTTTCTCATTCTCTCAACATCTACATACTCATGTTAGATATTTTTGTATTCACTAGTATGTCACTAGTTCATCACAACTCACACCTTTGCTTGTTTTGTGATAGCATTGTCTCATGTAGCATTTGCTTTTGCCTTTTGAAATTCACTTCTTCTCATGCTAGAGCTACCATGGTGATCGTATTTCCAAATCTTTCCTTCATTGGTGCTGTACTAGTCTTTGTATCTCTTGCACCCTAGGTAGCTACAAGTGTGCATAACTATCTCGTAGTTTCATAGCTATTTCACGGACTTTGCCACTTTAGATGACCTTTATTTCCATCTATTTTACAATTGACAAGGTCGCTTGGATGATCATGAGGATATATTCTTACCTTGGAAACATCCTTCTACAAGATCCAACATCAAGACATCTCTTTTTTTAATGAATTATAAGTATCGCAATTCTAACTATTCTTCTTTGGCTTTTTGTGTTTCATATATGCTTCTTGCTTAACACTACTATTATCTAGCTTGTTTAGCATGGACCCCATTTTATGTATTCGACACGTTTTGGCTTGGGACAATGGGAGATGATTCTATGATTGTTCATGTGGCATCACATTTCATGGGGCAATTTCATAGTTGACATGGTAGTACACATATGCGACGACATTGGTCACTTCATTTAAGGACCATTTAGGCAAATTTTGCATGCATGGGCATCCTCTTGATATTTCATGGTTAATATCCTTGAATGACCTCATATTTCATCATCATCTAGCTATTTTACTTTGGAATAGAGCTCCCAAATCTTTGCAGACACATCTACTTGTTATTTGCGAACATGTGGCTTCATTATTTTTGACTTGGAGAGGGTCATTTCATAATTTTTGGAGGTCACTTTCATGATTTTTAGGATATGTTCTTATGTTCGAAACCTCTCCTTGATCTTATGAGCTATTTTGGAGGAGCTTTCAACATATTTGGCCCTTTTCACTTGATGCGTGTGGACCTCCCACCATCAAGCACTCAGGTTTAGGCACTCGAATGTGCTCAAGTTAGGCCGAGTCAAATTTGGTGGAAGTACTTGGACGACATGAGGAGTGCCCCTGAGATGAGTTTGGTTGAATGACTTTGGTGAGATGGGCCATGAAGAGCACGCCCAAGATGAGTTTGGTGGAAGAATTGGAACAACTTGGTGAGTTAGCACGACAAGGGTATCCTGCCAGGGCATGCTCTATCGAAGAAAGGGCACACCTAGCTGAAGATAAGATGCACCCAACCAAGACGCGCCTGTCCGATTTGCGAAGGCACATGACAGGGGATCAACGTGAAGAGGAGTATATTGCAGAAAAGTATGGAGGGTTCATACCAGGTATGGGTGGATTCTTCTCGGAGACGAGGTGATATGGCATTGTTCTGTGGAAAGGGGAGTTGCTTGAATTTCCTGCACCACCATCTTTTTGAAGCTCATGAAGGAGATGGGCTTATTGTTCCTTCCTCAAGATGGTGAGACCTCTAGAAGCTTGAGATACCATTGAATGGTGCCTCATAATGAGCATTGTTGGAGGAAAGATTATGTGACATGGAAGAGGTGACAATGGTTGCACATGTTTGGGTGCATGTGTTCTTGTGGAGTTGATGCTATAGTCAGATTAGCTACCTGACTAGTCGATTGCGTAAGGGGATCCAGCACATTTCATTCTTACAGGTTGCAATACATGAATAAACATGGGATATATGTCAAAGACGAGATTCTTCTATATTGATGAAGACAATTGATGTGAAAGTTGTTCATGATGAGGGCAGTCTTTGTGATTAGGTTAATAAATTTGCCTAGGGGTGTGTTGTTGAGGACGACAACCATTTTGACGTGGGGGAGGATGTCAAGCCCTTAGGCTAGGCACCTGAGCACGCCTGAGTTAGGACGAGTCGAGTTCGTTGGAATGACTTGGTTTTCATGGAAGGCGCGCTTGAGACGTTCAATGGAAATACTTTGGTGAGATGACCGCATGAAGAATGTACATGAGATGAGTTTGGTGGAATGATTAGAACAAATTTGAGAGTCGGCACGATGAGGGTGTCTAGTCGAGGCGCGCCCAATCGAAGACAAGGCGCACCCAATCGAACATAAAGGGCACCTAGCCAAGATGCGCTCAATCGAAGATAAGGTGTGCTGAGCTGAGACTCGTCCGTCCAAGTTGCGAAGGTACACGATCGAGGATGATACGCAAAGTCTCATGACCGAAGGTGAATTGAAGGAAAGTTTGTATGCGACAAATGATGCGACATAATTTGGAGTTTATGGTTGGCTCAAACGAAGGAAGGTCAACTTGAACGTCCAATCGACATGTCTCTTGGAAGAGACATGGCTATTCATGGAGGGTGACTCATATATATAAGATGATAGGAAAGGAGTTAGAACATCAATCAACTGAAGATCAACAACCTGTCATCGCTAGAAAAAGAGACAACGAAAGAAGAAGAGAGTTGGGTCTCATAAAGGAGCTTGCTCTCTAAAGAAAGTTGCGGAAGGAATTTGTGCAAGCTTGTGTATTACTGAGAGTGGTACACCGTAGGGTATTTGTGTATTGAGGTTGTGTGTAGGTTGAAAAGCCACAACTTGGATATTTATTGGGTTTGGTTGTGTGTTGCTAGTTGAAGGGTTGTAACTGGGTTATTGTATATTTGTATCTGTGAGGGCTTGTGTCAATGAACTGTTTGGAGTTCTTCCTAATCGAACTGAAGTCCATTGTAAACCGATGTTTTGTGTATGGAAGTTTTATAGTCACAGAGCAATTGGGAAATTGTTTTGGGAGTTCCCCCTCTCGCTTATTGAAGTGTTATTTATGTACATGATTCGTGTTGTTTATGAATGAATGCAATCATAGATGAAATCAACTTAATTGAAGTAAAGTATAATTGAAGTTAAGCCTTGAACTTTGAAGTGGCTATTTTAGTGAGATTTAATTGAACAAGAATTTCAAAAGTATAATATATTTGTCACGGCATAAGGTACATGGGCTAGAGGCATAGTACGAGCATTAGTAAACTCAAGTTGGTTTCACCATTGAGGAGAAAGTGCGCTGGTGTCGCACACCTTAGGGGACTCACGAATCTCATAGCTCAGAGGTGTGCCCTAGTGGCATGACTCCTAGATTTTGAGGCTACCAATTAGGTTGCCTTAGGGAAGTTATTTCTAGGAGGGAAACCTCACCATGTTTTGAGGCTACTAATTAGGTTGCCTGAGGGAAGTTATTTCTAGGAGGGAAACCTCACCATGTTTTGAGGCTTATAACATGCCTTCTGGAGGGATGTTGAGTCTCTTGATCCTAAAAGATTTCATTCTTTGGGAGATGACCCTTTATCTTCGATGGTTTTGTTTACATTTGGCATACCTTGCTTATTGTCCTAGTCTCATTTACCTTGTGGATTCCAAGTGACTTTCTTGTAAATTTTCTAGGTTAAGGAGTTGGTGTTGGCTTTGCCTCTACCTGAGCCAACCCAAAAATATTATCATTGGATGTATATAGCTTTTTTTGGACAATGAGATTACCATGCTTGAATTTTTCGCATGCAATAGTAGTCTCCCACTAGTCAATCATTTGTGCCAATGGCAGGAATTAGTCTTTTCCATTTTTTTCTTCTTGACTCTCTCTCTATATTTTCTCGTTTTTTAAACTCTATTTTTGGTCACCACACTAGTGATTGATTCCCTCTAAGTCATTATCATGAGTAGGGCCCAACTTGAGATACTTCTTCCTAGATGGTTTTAGTCAACATGCTCCTTCCTCCTTGTTACTTCCTTGGAACGTTGGTTTTGGTTGTTTCATCTTCAAGATTGCAGCTATGGGATTGCTTAATCATTTATTCAAGGGGTGCATTGCTGAGGACGACAACCATTTTGAAGTGGGGGGGATATCAAGCCCTTAGGTTAGGCACTTGAGCACGCCTGATTTAGGGGAAGTCGAGTTTGGTGGAATGACCTGGTCGACACAAAGAGCGTGTTGAAAGTTGTAACTAGGTTCGGTCTTCATAATGACATGTAGTTATGACTTTATGTAAAGAGATGTAAATAAATGAAAAATATTATATTGACTTGCTTCATGGGTTTCATGAGCAAGGATTTTTATTTTTTACTCAAGACTCCCATTGAGATTCTTTAGGATTTATTTGTTATCTAGTCATAAAATATAAGAGTCATTGTCACGTAAATGAAGTCATGTTACACTATGTAAAAGCTCATCTTGTCTATGTAAATTATCCTCCAAAGAACTTGTCACCAAATCTCTTCAAGTCGGCCTACAAACATTAAAGAAGCGGCTAAGACAAGTTGGCCTACATCTTGCTGTCAAGTCGACCTAAAGACCCAGAGAAGAGGGGTATAAGTAGGGGAACTCGACCTCCATTCTAAGCATCAAGTTCGAACTCAATTCCAGCAAAGAAGTGTATAAGGAAGTGTGAAAAGGAGGCAGTAAGAAAGGGATTTCTTTAGGATAAAAAGGACGCTCTTCTAGGGTATCAAAGGAAGAATCTTCTGGGAAAATCGAAGCAAAATCTTTTGGGACAGCGAAGTAGATTCTTCTAGGACAACGGAGTAGATTCTTCTAGGGCATCGAATAAGGAATATTCTAGAAGGCAGTGAATACGTTTCTTCTGGGATAGCAAGGGAAGGAATCCTCTAAAATAGTGAAGTAGAGATCGAGTTTCTCTAGAAGACCTAGAGATAGAGATTCTCTAGGGCAATTGTGAAGGTGCATCATAAGAAGTAGAGACCCGAGTATCTCTAGAAGAAGCAAGAGAAGGAAGGACAAGTAGGACTAGGTTAGTGACTTGGTTCTTGAAAGAGGATACTAAGAGTCAAGGGTCAGCGTCATGGTCTTGGTACTTATCAATTAAAGATCTAGAAGAAGAATTTTATCAGGTTTTCCTCTCTAGAGGTGAGAGGTTTTGACCCTGGCTGGAGAAGCCTATATTTTGTGTCACTTGTCTTTATTTTGGTAAATGTCTTGATGAAAAAGAACACAATAATAGACTAACAAAGTGAAAGATCATAAGTAATTGAAGAACAAGCATATCACAAGCAATTATCAAGTAGAGAAATTGTTAACACTGAAAACCCTAGATTTCTCAACAGAGCTCGCCGGAGGGGAGTTCGATGGAAAGAATTCGGTGAGATAAGCACACGAAGAACAAACCCGAGATGAGTTTGGTGGAATGATTGGAACAAATTGGAGAGTCAACACGATGAGGGTGCCTAGTCGATGTGCACCTGACTGAAGACAAGGCATGGCTCGCCTAGATGTGCTTGACCACGACAAGATGTTCCCAATGGAGACACGTTCGACTGACTATAAGGTGTGATCATAATTTCCTCCTGAGAACTTCTCACTTCAGAAATTCGATCTCTTGATCTCTCGGTGTGTTTTCCAAATGAACCACAATCTTCATTAAATAATGTTCTCGTTGACATTCAACGACCCAGATTAAAAGCTAATCAATGGCCAAGATCATTTTAGCTTGATCCTTGTCTTCTTCTAGTAGTTACACCTACGATTAGATTAGTACCCATTAATATTTTTAATTTCCTAAGCTTCGACTTAGGGGCCCATTAAAAATATTAATTATTTTAATAAAATTGTTTTTGGTTGGAATTTCCCAAAACATTTTCTAGGTTCTTTGGAATACATGTGCCTGAGCTTCCCTGCAAAGTTTGAGGCCTAAAGCACATCTGATGCTACCCCAAATCAACAATACCATGCCTTCAAGAGGGATATTGAGCCACTTGATCCTGAAATATTTCATCCTTTGGGGGATGACACTCTATCTTCGATGGTTTTGTTTACATTTGGCATACCTTGCTTATTATCTTAGTTTCCTTTACTTTGTGAATGAAAAATGACTTTCCTGTAGTTTTTCTAGGCTTAGAAGTTGGTGTTGCCTTTGCGTCTAGTTGAGCCAAACCAAAAATATTATTAGTGGAGGTATACAACTTGCTTCGACAATTAGATTACTATGTTTGAATTTTTATCATAGAATAATAGTCTCCCACTTCTGAATCATTCATGGAAATCGTGGTAATGTCTTTTCCATTTTTTTCTCTTTGGTTCTCTCTCTATATTTTCTTTTTTTGTAAACTCTAATTTTGGTGACCTCACTACTAATTGATTCCCTCTAAGTCATTATCATGAGTGGGCCTAACTTGAGATACTTCTTCCTAAATGGTTCTAGTCGCCATGCTCCTTCCTCCTTGTTACTTTCTTGTAACGTTGGTTTTGGTTGTTTCATCCTTTAGACTGCAGCTATGGGATTGCTTAATCATTTATCCAACACATCCTTCGTCTAATATTTTGCTTCTTGACTTAGCTAGTACCACTCTAGTGTGGTAACTGATTTTCTCTCTTTCTATATCTACCTTTTTCTATTGTTTTACTTCTTCTTTTCTCATTCTCTCAACATCTACATACTCATGTTAGATATTTTTGTCTTCACTAGTATTTCACTAGTTCATCACAACTCACACATTTGCTTGTTTTGTGATAGCATTGTCTCATGTAGCCTTTGATTTTCCCTTTCGAACGTCACTTCTTCTCATGCTAGAGCCCATGGTGATCGTATTTCCAAATCTTGCCTTCGTTGGTGCTTTACCAGTCTTTGTATCTCTTGCACCCTAGGTTGCTACAACTGGGCATAACTAACTCATAGTTTCACAACTATTTCACGGACTTTGCCACTTTAGATGACCTTTATTTCCATCTATTTTGCAATTGACGAGGTCACTTGGATGATTATGAGGATATATTCTTATCTTGGAAACATCCTTGAACAAGCTCCAACATCAAGACATCTCTTTTTTTTAATGAATTATAAATATCGCAATTCTAATTATTCTTCCTTGGCTTTTTTGCATTTCATATATGCTTCTTGATTTACACTACTATTATCTAGCTTGTTTAGCATGGACCCCATTTTATGTATTTGACACGTTTTGGCTTGGGACAATGGGAGATGATTCTATGATTGTTCATGTAGCATCACATTTCATGGGGCAATTTCATAGTTGACATGGTAGTACGCATATGCGATGACATTGGTCACTTCATTGAAGGACCATTTAGGCAAATTTTGCATGCATGGGCATCCTCTTGACATTTCATGGTTAATATCCTTGAACGACCTCATATTTCATCACCTTTCTAGCTATTTTACCTTGGAATAGAGCTCCCAACCCTTCGCGATCACATCTACTTGCTATTTAGGAACATGTGGCTTCATTATTTTTGACTTGGAGAGGGTCATTTCATAATTTTTGGAGGTCACTTTCATGATTTTTAGGATATGTTCTTATGTTTGAAATCTCTCCTTGAACTTATGAGCTATTTTGGAGGAGATTTCAACATATTTGGCCCTTTTCACTTGACGCGTGTAGACCTCCCACCGTCAAGCACTTAGGCTTAGGCACTCGAATGTGCTCAATTTAGGCCTAGTTAAATTTTGTGGAATTACTTGGACAACACGAAGTGTGCCCCCGAGATGAGTTTGGTTGAATGCCTTTGGTGAGATGCGCACATGAAGAGCACGCGCAAGATGAGTTCGGTGGAACAATTGCAACAACTTGGCTAGTTAGCACGATCAGGGTACCCAGTGAGGGCACGCTCTATCGAAGAAAAGGCAGGCCTAGCTGAAGATAAGATGCGCCCAACCGAGACGTGCCCATCTGATTTGCGAAGGCACATGACCGAGGATCAACATGAAGAGGTGTATATTGCAGAAAAGTATGGAGGGTTCATACCAGGTATGGGTGGATTCTTCTCGGAGGCGAGGTGATATGGCATTGTTCTGTGGAAAGGGAAGTCGTATGACTTTCCCGCACCACCATATTTTTAAAGGTCATGAAGGAGATGAGCTTATTGTCACTTCCTCAAGATGGTGAGTCCTCTAGAAGCTTGACATACCATTGAATTGCGCCTCATGATGAGCATTGTCGGACGAAAGATTATGTGACATGGAAGAGGTGACAATGGTTGCACATGTTTAGGTGCATGCGTTCTTGTGGAGTTGATGCTATAGTCAGATTAGCTATCTAACTAGTCGATTTCTCAAGGGGATCCAACACATGTCATTCTTACAGGTTGCGATACATGAATAGACATGGGATATATGTCAAAGACGAGATTCTTCTGTATTGATGAAGACAATTGATGTGAAGGTTGTTCATGATGAGGGCAGTCTTTATGATTTGGTTAAGAAATTTGCCTAGGGGTGTGTTTTTTGAGGATGACAACCATTTTGACGTGGGGGAGGATGTCAAGCCCTTAGGCTAGGCACCTGAGCACGCATGAGTTAGGCCGAGATGAGTTCAGTGGAACGACTTTGTTGGCATGGAGGGTGCGCTTGAGACGATCAATGGAAATACTTTGGTGAGATGAGGGGAGTTCTTAATAGAGCTCGCTTGAGGGGAGTTTGATGGAAAGAATTCGGTGAGACAAACGCACAAAGAACACACCCGAGATGAGTTTGGTGGAATGATTGGAACAAATTGAAGAGTCAACAGGACGAGGGTGCCTAGTCGAGGTGCACCTGACCAAAGACAAGGCGTGGCTCGCTTAGATGTGCTTGACCACGACAAGGTGTTCCCAACAGAGACGCACTCGACTAACGACAAGGTGTGATCAAAATTTCCTCCTCAAAACTTCTCACCTCAAAAATTCGATCTCTTGATCTCTCAGTGTGTTTTCCAAATGACCCATAAGCTTCCTTAAATAATCTTCTCGTTGACATTCAACGACCCAGATTAAAAGCTAATGAATGGCTAAGATCATCTTAGCTTGATCCTTGTCTTCTTCTAGAAGTTATACCTATGATTAGATTAATACCCATTAATATTTTTAATTTCCTAAGTTTAGACCTAGGGGCCCATTAAAAATATTAATTATTTTAATAAAATTGTTTTTGTGTGGAATTTTCCAAAACGCTTTCTGGGTTCTTTGGAATACATGTGCCCAAGCTTCCCTGCAAAGTTTGAGGGCTAGAGCACATCCAATGCTACCCCAAATCAACAATACCATGCCTTTAAGAGGTATATTGAGCCACTTGATCCTGAATGACTTCATCCTTTGGGGGATGACTCTCTATCTTCGATGGTTTTGTTTACATTTGGCATACCTTGCTTATTATCTTAGTCTCCTTTACTTTGTGAATGAAAAGTGACTTTCCTCTAATCTTTCTAGGCCTAGGAGTTGGTGTTGCCCTTGCCTCTACTTTAGCCAAACCAAAAATATTATTAGTGGAGGTATACAACTTGCTTCGACTATTAGATTACTATGTTTGAATATTTATCATAGAATAATAGTCTCCCACTTCTAAATCATTCATGGCAATGGTGGGAATGTCTTTTCCATTTTTTTTCTCTTTGGTTCTCTCTCTATATTTTCTTATTTTGTCAACTCTAATTTTGGTCACCTCACTACTGATTGATTCCCTCTAAGTCATTGTCATGAGTGGGCCCAACTTGAGATACTTCTTCCTAAATGGTTCTAGTCACCATGCTCCTTCCTCCTTTTTACTTTCTTGTAACGTTGGTTTTGGTTGTTTCATCCTTTAGACTGCAGCTATGGGATTGCTTAATCATTTATCCAACACATTCTTTTTTCTAATATTTTGCTTCTTGACTTAGCTAGTACCACTCTAGTGTGGTAACCGATTTTCTCTCTTTCTATATCTACCTTTTTCTATTGTTTTCTTTCTTCTTTTCTCTTCTCTCAACATCTACATACTCATGTTAGATATATTTGTCTTCACTAGTATTTCACTAGTTCATCACAACTCACACCTTTGCTTGTTTTGTGATAGCATTGTCTCATCTAGCCTTTGCTTTTGCCTTTTGAAAGTCACTTCTTCTCATGCTAGAGCTACCATGGTGATCGTATTTCCAAATCTTGCCTTCATTGGTGCTTTACCAGTCTTTGTATCTCTTGCACCCTAGGTTGCTACAACTGGGCATAACTAACTCCTAGTTTCACAACTATTTCACGGACTTTGCCACTTTAGATGACCTTTATTTCCATCTATTTTGCAACTGACGAGGTCACTTGGATGATTATGAGGATATATTCTTATCTTGGAAACATCCTTGAACAAGCTCCAACATCAAGACATCTCTTTTTTTAGTGAATTATAAGTATCACAATTCTAACTATTCTTCCTTGGCTTTTTTGCATTTCATATATGCTTCTTGATTAACACTACTATTATCTAGCTTGTTTAGCATGGACCCCATTTTATATATTTGACACGTTTTTGGCTTGGGACAATGGGAGATGATTCTATGATTGTTCATGTAGCATCACATTTCATGGGACAATTTCATAGTTGACATGGTAGTACACATATGCGACGACATTGGTCACTTCATTTAAGGACCATTTAGGCAAATTTTGCATGCATGGGCATCCTCTTGACATTTCATGGTTAATATCCTTGAACGACCTCATATTTCATCACCTTTCTAGCTATTTTACCTTGGAATAGAGCTCCCAACCCTTCGTGGACACATCTACTTGCTATTTGCGAACATGTGGCTTCATTATTTTTGACTTGGAGAGGGTCATTTCATAATTTTAGGATATGTTCTTATGTTTGAAACCTATCCTTGAACTTATGAGCTATTTTGGAGGAGATTTCAACATATTTGGCCCTTTTCACTTGACGTGTGTAGACCTCCCACCGTCAAGCACTCAGGCTTAGGCACTCGAATGTGCTCAATTTAGGCCTAGTTAAATTTGGTGGAATTACTTGGACGACACGAAGGGTGTCCCCGAGATGAGTTTGGTTGAACGCCTTTGGTGACACCTTTGGTGAGATGGGCACATGAAGAGCACACCCAAGATGAGTTCGGTGGAACAATTGGAACAACTTGGTTAGTTAGCACGATAAGGGTACCCAGCCAAGGCACGCCTAGTTGAAGATAAGATGCGCCCAACCGAGACGTGCTCATTTGATTTGCGAAGGCACATGACCGAAGAGGAGTATATTGCAAAAAAGTATGGAGGGTTCATACCAGGTATGGGTGGATTCTTCTCGGAGACGAGGTGATACGACATTGTTTTGTGGAAAGGGAAGTCCTATGACTTTCCTGCACCACCATATTTTTGAAGGTCATGAAGGAGATGGGCTTATTGTCACTTCCTCAAGATGGTGAGTCCTCTAGAAGCTTGAGATACAATTGAATGGCACCTCATGATGAGCATTGTTGGAGGAAAGATTATGTGACATGGAAGAGGTGACAATGGTTGCACATGTTTGGGTGCATGTGTTCTTGTGGAGTTGATGCTACAGTTAGATTAGCTCCCTGACTAGTCGATTGCTCAATGGTTTCCAACACATGTCATTCTTACAGGTTGTGATACATGAATAGACATGGGATATATGTCAAAGACAAGATTCTTCTGTATTGATGAAGACAATTGATGTGAAGGTTGTTCATGATGAGGGCAGTCTTTATGATTTGGTTAAGAAATTTGCCTAGGGGTATGTTGTTGAGGACGACAACCATTTGACGTGGGGGAGGATGTCAAGCCCTTAGGCTAGGCACCTTAACACGCCTGAGTTGGGCCGAGACGAGTTCAGTAGAATGACTTGGTTGGCATGGAGGTGGCGCTTGAGACGATCAATGGAAATACTCTGGTGAGATGAGGGGAGTTCTCAACAGAGCTTGCCCGAGGGGAGTTCGATGGAAAGAATTCGGTGAGACAAGCGCACGAAGAACACCGTGCTCCTTCCTCCTTTTTACTTTCTTGTAACGTTGGTTTTGGTTGTTTCATACTTTATACTGCAACTACGAGATTGCTTAATCATTTATCCAACACATCCTTTGTCTAATATTTTGCTTCTTGACTTAGCTAGTACCACTCTAATGTGGTAACCGATTCTCTCTCTTTCTATATCTACCTTTTTCTATTGTTTTCTTTCTTCATTTCTCATTCTCTCAATGTCTACATACTCATGTTAGATATTTTTGTCTTCACTAGTATGTCACTAGTTCATCACAACTTACATGTTTGCTTGTTTTGTGATAGCATTGTCTCATGTAGCCTTTGCTTTTGCCTTTCGAAAGTCACTTCTTCTCATGCTAGAGCTACCATGGTGATTGTATTTCCAAATCTTGCCTTCATTGGTGCTTTACCAGTCTTTGTATCTCTTGCACCCTAGGTTGCTACAACTGGGCATAACTAACTCGTAGTTTCACAACTATTTCATGGACTTTGCCACTTTAGATGACCTTTATTTCCATCTATTTTGCAATTGACGAGGTCGCTTGGATGATTATGAGGACATATTCTTACATTGGAAACATCCTTTAACAGGCTCCAACATCAAGACATCTCTTTTTTTAGTGAATTATAAGTATCGCAATTCTAACTATTCTTCCTTGGCTTTTTGTGTTTCATATATGCTTCTTGCTTAACACTACTATTATCTAACGTGTTTAGCATGGACCCCATTTTATGCATTTGACACGTTTTGGCTTGGGACAATGGGAGATGGTTCTATGATTGTTCATGTGGCATCACATTTCATGGGGCAATTTCATAGTTGACATGGTAGTACACATATGCGACGGCATTGGTCACTTCATTTAAGGAACATTTAGGAAAATTTTGCATGCATAGGCATCCTCTTGACATTTCATGGTTAATATCCTTGAATGACCTCATATTTCATCATCTTTCTAGCTATTTTACCTTGGAATAGAGCTCCCTTTTCAGAGACATCTACTTGGTAATTGCGAACATGTGGCTTCATTATTTTTGACTTGGAGAGGGTCATTTCATAATTTTTGGAGGTCACTTTCGTGATTTTTAGGATATGTTCTTATGTTCGAAACCTCTCCTTGAACTTATGAGCTATTTTGGGGGAGATTTCAACATATTTGGCCCTTTTGTCAAGCACTCAGGCTTAGGAACTCGAATGTGCTCAAGTTAGGCTGAGTCAAATTTGGTGGAATTACTTGGATGACATGAAGAGTGCCCCCGAGATGAGTTTGGTTGAATGACTTTGGTGAGATGGGCACGTGAAGAGCACGCACAAGATGAGTTTGGTGGAACAATTGGAACAACTTGGTGAGTTAGCACCACAAGGGTACCCAACGAGGGCATGCTCTATTGAAGAAAAGGCACGTCTAGCTGAAGATAAAATGCGCCCAACCGAGACGTGCCTGTCCGATTTGTGAAGGCACATGACCGAAGATCAATGTGAAGAGGAGTATATTGCAGAAAAGTAGGGAGGGTTCATACAAAGTATGGGTGGATTCTTCTCGGAGACGAGGTGATATGGCATTGTTTTGTGGAAAGGGAAGTCGTATGACTTTCCCGCACCACCATATTTTTGAAGGTCATGAATGAGATGGGCTTATTGTCACTTCCTCAAGATGGTGAGTCCTCTAGAAGCTTGAGATACCATTGAATGGTGCCTCATGATGAGCATTGTTGGAGGAAAGATTATGTGACATGGAAGAGGTGACAATGGTTGCACATGTTTGGGTGCATGTGTTCTTGTGGAGTTGATGCTACGGTCAGATTAGCTACCTGACTAGTCAATTGCGCAAGGGGATCCAACACATGTCATTCTTACAGGTTGCGATACATGAATAGACATGGGATATATGTCAAAAACGAGATTCTTCTGTAGTGATGAAGACAATTGATGTGAAGGTTGTTCATGATGAGGGCAGTCTTTATGATTTGGTTAAGAAATTTGCCTAGGGGTGTATTGTTGAGGACGACAACCATTTTGACGTGGGGGAGGATATCAAGCCCTTAGGCTAGGCACCTGAGCACGCTTGAGTTTGGCTGAGACGAGTTCGGTGGAACGACTTGGTTGGCATGGAGGGCGCGCTTGAGATGATCAATGGAAATACTTTGGTGAGACAAGTGCACGAAGAACGTACCTTGGACGAGTTTGGTGGAATGATTAGAAAAAATTTGAGAGTCGACACGACGAGGGTGTCTATTCGAGGCGCACCCAATCGAAGACAAGGCGCACCTAACAAAGATGCGCTCAACCAAAGATAAGGTGTGCTGAGCTGAGACGCGTTCACCCGAGTTGCGAAGATACACGACTGAGGATGAGACGCAAAGTCTCTCGATCGAAGGTGAACTGAAGGAAAGTTTGTATGCGACAAATGATGTGAGATAATTTGGAGTTTAAGGTTGGATCAGACGAAGGAAGGTTGGCTCGAACGCCTAATCGACATGTCTCTTGCAAGAGACGTGACTGTTCATGGAGGGTGACTCATATATATAAGATGATAGGAAAGGAGTTAGAACATCAATCAACCGAAGATCAACAACCTATCATCGCTAGAAATGGAGACAACGAAAGAAGAAGAGAGTTGGGTCTCATGACGGAGCTTGCTCTCTAAAGAAAGTTGCGGAAGGAATTGTGCAAGCTTGTGTATTGATAAGAGTGGTACACCGTAGGGTATTTATGTATGAGGTTGTGTGTAGGTTGAAAGGCCACAACTTGGATATTTATTGGGTTTGGTTGTGTGTTGCTAGTTGAAGGGTTGTAACTAGGTTACTGTATATTTGTATCTGTGAGGGCTTGTGTCAGCGAACTGTTTGGAGTTCTTTTCAATCGAACTGAAGTCCATTGTAAACTGAATTTTTGTGTACGGAAGTTTTATAGTCACAGAGCAGTTGGGAAATTGTTTTGGGGTTCCCCCTCTCATTTATTGGAGTGTTGTTTATGAAAGAATGTGATTATAGCCTAAATTAAGTTAATTGAAGTAAACTATAATTGAAGTTAAGCTTTGAAGTGCCTATTGTAGTGAGATTTAATTGAACAAGAATTTTGCAAGTATAAGATATCAGTCTCAACATCGGGTACATGGGCTAGAGGCATAGTACGAGCATTAGTAAACTCAAGTTGGTTTCAGCATTGAGGAGAAAGTGTGCTTGTTTGTGTCACACACCTCAGGGGACTCAAGAATCTCATAGCTTAGAGGTGTGCCCTAGTGGTGTGACTCCTAGATTTTGAGGCTACTAATTAGGTTGCTTGAGGGAAGTTATTTCTAGGAGGGAAACCTCACCATGTTTTGAGGCTTATAACATGCCTTTTGGAAGGGTGTTGAGCCTCTTGATCCTAAAAGATTTCATCCTTTGGGGGGTGACCATTTATCTTCGATGGTTTTGTTTACATTTGGCATACCTTGCTTATTGCCCTAGTCTCCTTTACCTTGTGGATTCCAAGTGACTTTCTTGTAAATTTTCTAGGCTAAGGAGTCAGTGTTGGCTTTGCCTCTACTTGAGCCAACCCAGAAATATTATCACTGGATGTAATAGCTTTTTTGGACAATGAGATTACCATGCTTGAATTTTTCGCATGCAATAGTAGTCTCCCACTGGTGAATCATTCATGCCAATGGTGGGAATTAGTCTTTTCTGTTTTTTTCTTCTTTACTCTCTCTTTCTATTTTCTCCTTTTTTCAACTCTATTTTTGGTCACCACACTAGTGATTGATTCCCTCTAAGTCATTATCATGAGTAGGGCCCAATTTGAGATACTTCTTCCTAGATGGTTTTAGTCAACATGTTCCTTCCTCCTTGTTACTTCCTTGGAACGTTGGTTTTGGTTGTTGCATCTTATAGACTGCAGCTATGGGATTGCTTAATCATTTATCCAACACATCCTTGCTATAATATTTTGCTCCTTGACTTTGATAGTACCACCCTAGTGTTGATTTGGAGGAAGAAAATGTTGATAGATGGATTGAGAGTTTGGATTAGGAATCAAACCGAGAAGAGGATGAAGATGGAGGGATGTTCGTGGACCGGGATGGAACCGTGAAGACACTAAGCCATAACGATCCAGTTTCGATGAAGTTGATGGAAGAGAGTATGGGTAGGTGTTCCTATCCTCCTTTGATAAATTGTATTGTAGAGAAGTATGAAGGGGTCATACCAGGTATGGGTGGATTCTTCTCGAGATGAAGAGAGATGGCCATGTGATGTAGAAAGGGAAGTCGTATGACTTCCCTACACCATCTTTTTGAAGCTCATGAAGGAGATAGGCGCACTAGAACTTGCTTGAGATTGTGAGACCCTTGGGATATTGAGATACCATTGAATGACACCTCATGAGGAGCAGAACCAGAGGAAAGATTGTGTGACAGGGAAGAGGTGACAATGGCTGCACATGTTTGGGTGCATGTGTTCTTGTGGAGTTGATGCTACTGCCAAATTAGCTACCTGACTAGTCTATTACACGAGGGGATCCAACAGATATCATTCTTATAGGTTGCGATAAATGAATAGACATGGTATATATGTTGGAGATGAGATTATTTTGTATTGATGTAGAGGTTGTTCATGATGAGGATAATCTTCAGGCTTTGGTTAAGAAGTTTGTCAAGGGGTGCGTTGTTGAGGACGACAACCATTTTGAAGTGGGGGGGAGGGATATCAAACCCTTAGGCTAGGCACTTGAGAACCCCTGCTTTAGGGGGAGTCCAGTTCGGTGGAACAACCTGGTCGACACGAAGAGTGTGTTGAAAGTTGTAACTAGGTTCGGTCTTCATAATGACATGTAATTATGATTTTATGTAAAGCGATGTAAATAAATGAAAAATATTATATTGACTTACTTCATGGGTTTCATGAGCAAGGATTTTGTTTTTGAGTCAAGACTCCCATTAAGATTCTTTAGGATTTATTTGTCATTGAGATGCCATTGAATGACACTTGATGATGAGTAGAACAAGAGGAAAGATTGTGTGACAGGGAAGAGGTGACAATGGCTGCACATGTTTGGGTGCATGTGTTCTTGTGGAGTTGATGCTACTGTCAAATTAGCTACCTAACTAGTCGATTACACGAAGGGATCCAACATATGTCATTCTTACAGGTTGCGATACATGAATAGACATGGTATATATGTTGGAGATGAGATTCTTTTGTATTCATGAATACAGTTGATGCAGAGGTTGTTCATGATGAGGACAATCTTCGGGGTTTGGTTAAGAAGTTTGTCAAGGGGTGCGTTGCCGAGGACGACAACCATTTTGAAGTGGCGGGGGCGTGGGGGATATCAAGCCCTTAGGCTAGGCATTTGAGCATGCCTGATTTAGGGGGAGCCGAGTTCGGTGGAACGACCTGGTCGACACGAAGAGTGTGTTGAAAGTTGTAACTAGGTTCAGTGTTCATAATGACATGTAATTATGATTTTATGTAAAGAGATGTAAATAAATGAAAATTATTATATTGACTTGCTTCATGGGTTTCATGAGCAAGGATTTTGTTTTTGAGTCAAGACTCGCATTAAGATTCTCGAGGATTTATTTGTCATCTAGTCATAAAATATAAGAGTCATTGTCATGTAAATGAAGTCATGTTACACTATGTAAAAGCTCATCTTGTCTATGTAAAGTATCCTTCAAAGAACTTGTCACAAAATCTCTTCAAGTCGGTCTACAAACATTAAAGAAGTTGCCAAGACAAGTTGGCCTACATCTAGCTGTCAAGACGACCTAAAGACCCAAAGAAGAGGGGTATAAGTAGGGGAACTCGACCTCATTCTAAGCATCAAGTTTGAACTCAATTCCAACAAAGAATTGCAGAAGGAAGTGCGAAAAGGAGGCAGTAAGAAAGGGTTTTCTCTAGGATAAAAAGGACACTCTTCTAGGGTATCGAAGGAAGAATCTTCTGGGAAAATCAAAGCATAATCTTTTGTCATAGCAAAGTAGATTCTTCTGGGACAACGAAGTAGATTCTTTTAGGGCAGCGAATAAGGAATCTTTTGGAAGGCAGTGAATAAGTTTCTTTTGGGATAGCGAAGGAAGGAATCCTTTGGCATAGTGAAGTAGAGACCGAGTTTCTCTAGAAGACCTAGAGACCGAGATTCTCTAGGGCAATTTTTAAGGTGCACCATAAGAAGTAGAGATCGACTATCTCTAGAAGAAGAAAGAGAAGGAAGGACAAGGAAGACTAGGTTAGTGACAAGGTTCTTGAAAGAGGATACTAAGAGTCAAGGGTCAGTGTCATGGTCTTTGGTATTTATCAGTTGAAGATCTAGAAGAACAATTTATCGGGTTTTCCTCTCTATAGGTGAGAGGTTTTGGCCCTGGCTGGAGAAGCCTATATTTTGTGTCACTTGTCTTTATTTTGGTAATTGCCTTGATGAAAAAGAACAGACTAATAGATTAACAAAGTGAAAGATCATAAGTAATTGAAGAACAAGCATATCACAAGCATTTATCAAGCAGAGAAATTGTTAACATTGAATGCACTAGATTTCTCAACAGAGGTCGCCAGATCGGAGTTCGATGGAAATAATTCGGTGAGACAAACGCACAAAGAACACACCCAAGATGAGTTTGGTGGAATGATTGGAACAAATTGGAGAGTCAACATGACGAGGGTCCCTAGTCGAGGTGCACTTGACCGAAGACAAGGAGTAGCTCGCCTAGATGTGCTTGACCACGACAAGGTGTTCCCAACGGAGACGCGCTCAATTGACGACAAGGTGTGATCATAATTTCCTCGTGAGAACTTCTCACTTCAGAAACTCGATCTCTTGATCTTTCGGTGTGTTTTCCAAATGACCCATAAGCTTCCTTAAATAATGATCTGAAAATCACTTGTGAGTGATCTCAGTTAATTAACTAATGAATGAAGGTATTATAGACTCATGTGCTGGTGTGTGTCTATGTTATCTTAGGCAACGGATTGATAAGATTACAAAATACACAGACACTGGAAAATGGAAAACAATAAGAGAAACACAACAATCAAATGCAAAAACACAACAAATTAATAAAGAGTTCATCCAATCCCGTTGGGCTACGTCTCCGGCCCAACTTTCAGTGGTGGCCTTCTTTATTGTGTCTTTAAGCAGAGTTTTTATAATGAGGAGTTCAATTTGAGTCTCCTGGAACAGATGATGCTTGGCAGGGTGGTTCTTGGATTCCCCAAGCCACTAGAGTGCACAGGCTCCCCCTTACCAATTCTCGACCTCAACTGGTCTTGATGGGATGAGTCCAATTTGGTACTCAGTGCCCGACAGATATCCTCACAAGGACTGCTTGAACCTCTCAAGCCTGGCTCTATCTGCTCGATGCTGCCTTGGCTTTGTAGGTCAGCTCGATGTTTGTTCTCCGCTTCTTGCTTCCTCTCTGTTCTGTTTCTCTATTTCACTGTCTCCTCCTTCTCTGTTTTTGTTCTTTGTCTGTTCATGGCTTAAAGCCATTCTGTCTCATGACTGTTCACTTCCTCTTCCGTCTCTTCGGATCACCTGCCGTTGTCCGCTTGGAATTCCCTGCCTCTGTGTCATCGCCACTGTGTAACGTTGCACAGAGAGGTGGCCACTTGTCTCCCTACGAATTGAGCGCCAACTTTCCTTGACGGTTTGTTATTTCAGTTACTTCGTGAAATGATTCATCCGCCAGCTTGGCGGTCAAATCGGACTTTAAGCCTTTCTATGTCGTAGCTTAATTCTCCCTCCAAATCCTGTTTCCCATCGAGCGTAATCTCTGCCGTTAGATCTAGGGCCTTCAAATCCTACGGTTATCGCTCTTATCGCGCAGTTGACTTGCTCGAACGTTAGCCCGCGATGAGAGCGATTTTCTCTCTCATCCGCTGGACACGCGTCATTCATTGTATGGCATCACTCGTTCTCCTAACAAACCCACTTACCGCCCGAAACGCCTCCGGTATTCCGCTGGTTTTGAAGTGTGGGACTCACCTTCGGTTTTAGCGCTTTTCCCATGGTTTCTTGGCTTCCCTTGTGATCGAGCGCTCGAGGCTTTTCCTTCTCGAGGGGTTTTGCCCAATGATGAAACAACCTCCTTTTTCTGATCTGAGCTTCCTAACTGCCATTTTTGCGCCATGCATAGTCCCCATGGGCCAACGGTCAGCGCGCTTTGACTGAAGGTCCTTGTTGCTCTGTGCTGGCTGCAAACTACCATATCCAGAGGTTATTTCCGATAGCTTGTTGTTTTACAAGATTTTTGAAGTCTGTCATGATTTGATACAGTCATAAAACTCTGATAATTTTCATGGATCCAATTTTGATCAAAGCCTTCCCACTAAAAAAGCTTTTGGACCACCAAAAGTTGGTTTTCAAGCATCGACTAAGTGAGGGTACAATTTTCTCACTTGCCCAAGCTCTATCCATTTTGCACTGCTTGGCTTTGAACCCTTGAGCCCAGTCCTGAGGTACTCAACATCCCCCCTGCGTGTCGTCCTCACCTTCCTGTCTAGACTTGTGTCTTCCTGCAATTCATTAAAAGATTCAGGTAACAAGTCATCAATAGAAGGCAATTGACTCTGTTCTTCAAGATCCTCAATTAATGAAGGTTCAAATAGTCTCAAGCTGTCTGCATTTACGACTGAGTAGATGTGCATGTAAGCTGGTAGATCAAGGCGAAAAGCATTCTCACCAATTTTCTCAAGTATCTTGAAAGATCCATACCTGATAGGTTTTAGCTTTTTACCTTCACCTTGCATTCTGTCCTTGCTAATATATAGCCAGACTTGATCACCAACTTGGAAACTATGCTCCATCCAATGCTTGTCATGCCTTGCCTTGTATTTGGCTTTGCTCTTTTCCAGCTGTTCCTGTACTGCCTAGTGAATCCCTTGGATTTGTTTCAATGAACCTAGTTGCCCTGTCCACATCGCTGTGTCCCTCAACTGTTGTGTCCTTACCAAGGACAAAATGCAAAGGAGACCTTGGTGTGAAACCAAAACAGGTCCGAAAAGGAGATCTTTGTGTAGAAGAAAGTTTGGCTCGGTTGTAAGCATGTTGCACATAACACAAATGTTCATCCCAAAGCTTAGGATGCTTGCTGCAATATCCCTTGAGCAACTAGATCACTGTCCTGTTGACTACTTCTGTCTGGCCATCGGTTTGTGGATAAAAAGTTGTGCTTTTCTTCAATTTGGTGTCCATCAGTTCCCACTGACTTGACCAAAACTTCCCCACAAATCGGGTGTCTCGATTAGATACAATGGAAGTGGGTAACCCAAAACGAACCCATACATGTTGAAAGAACAGTTTTGCAGTTTGTTCAACTGTAATCTATTTATTACAAGGTATCGAAATACACATTTGCTGAACCTATCCACAACAACATACAGATAGTCATGACCTCTCCTAGATTTAGGCAATCCTCCAACAAAATCCATGGAAACACTTTCCCAAAGATGACTAGGAATTGGTAATGGAGTGTACAAGCCTAGTTTTCTATTGTTGGGCTTGCTTTTAGCACACATAGTACACCCTCATACATATTTAGAAACTGTCCCATTCATTTTTGGCCAATAACAAAATCTTTGCAGCTGTACAACTGTTTTACCTACCCCAAAGTGACTTGATATTAGAGAAGTGTGTGGTTCTCGAATTATCTTTACTCTTTCAGTTTGTGGAATGCACAACTTTCCACAATGATATAAGAGTTGATCCTTTACATGATAATCTAATTCTTCTACTCGTTTGCCTTGACTTAAAGTTGCATATACATCTTTAAAGTCTATATCTTGAGCATATTGTTCAATGTAGCTCTCATGTAACACAAAATTATGCTTAAGTATAGAAGATGCATTTATAATGGGTCTAGATAACATATCTGCAACTTTATTGTGTATACCCTTTTTATATCTGATGACCAAATGAAACTGTTGTAGAAAACCCATCCATCTATAGTGTCTTCATTGCTGCAACTTAGTTTGAGAGTGTAGATATTGAAGTGGTGGATGATCAGTATGTATTACTGTCTCTTTGCCCATTAAGTAAAGTTTCCACTTAAGTAAAGTTTCCACTTTTTCAGACTTTGTACTAATGCATACAATTCTTTATCATATGTAGGATAGTTAACTACTATAGAATTAAATGTCTTAGAATGATAACATATGGGTTTACCGTGCTGTGTCAACATTGCTCCCATGGCATAGTCATTGGCATCTGCTTGGATCTCAAATGGTCTTTGAAGATCAGGCAGTGCTATTACTAGTGCTGTACTAATCTTTTCTTTCAAGGTGTCGGAGGCTTTCTGCTGTTTGCCTCCCCACTGAAACACCTTGTTCAATCCTGTTAAAGCATGTAAGGGAGCTGCAATTAAGGAAAAGTTAGAAATGAACTTTCTCCAATATTGTGTTGCGCCTAAGAAGCTCCTGACTTTTGTAGCAGATTTGGGTTTAGGCCAGTTTACAATGACTGCCACCTTAGAGGGATCTATCTTCAATTCACCACCCCCTATTATATGTCCCAAATAATTCAAAGATGTTTTGCCAAATTCACATTTTGAGAGTTTAACATAAAGTTTTTCTCTTTTCAAAACATCTAGTGTCTGCTTAACATGCTTTAAATGTTCTTCCCATGTTTTGCTAAATATAAGAATGTCATCCAGATACACAATAACAAAATCATCAAGAAAAGGTCTGAGTACTTCATTCATTAATCTCATGAAAGTAGCGGGAGCATTAGTTAAGCCAAAAGGCATAACTAGCCACTCATACAATCCCTGCTTTGTCTTGAAAGCAGTCTTCCATACATCTTGTTCTGCAACTCTGACCTGATGATATCCACTATGCAAGTCTAACTTGGAAAAATAAACAACTTCTTTCAATTGATCCAAAAGATCATCTATGCGAGGAAGGGGATAACGATTTTTGATTGTTATCTTATTCAGTGCTCGTTTATCAATTCACATTCTCCACGAGCCATCTTTCTTTTTCACCAAAATGATTGGTGACCCACATGGTGATGTGCTAGGTTTGATGAACCCCTTCTCGAGCAACACCTGCACCTACTTCTTGATTTTTGCGTTCTCTAAAGCGGACAACCTGTACATTCCAATGTTAGGAAATGGAGCATCTTGCTGCAAATTAAGTTCATGCACTATTTCCTTTTTGGATGGCAGACCTTTAGGTTCTTGAAACAAGATATCATACTCTGAAACAAGCTTTTCTAAATCAGCTTGCTGTTTAGCATCACAACCCTCAAATACTTTGGTTTTATCAGAGGTTTCTTTTCCTTTACAACCATCAGTAAGAATTGTTTGCATGAATTTATCATTCTTTTCATCTTCCCTGAGTTTATGAGAGTATAATTATTTTTGAGCTTATGAGCTCTTACAAAGTATTCGATTCCATCTTTAACGAGTAGATACTTGTTCTCAGCTCTATAGAAAATAATTTTTTTGTCATACAAGTGAGGACTTCCTAAAACAATTCCACATATATCCAAAGGAATTATGTCTAACTCAACCTCATCTACAAATGTTGACCCAAAAGAAAACTTGAGTTTGTATTGTCTAGTCACTTGTAGTTGTTCTTTATCATTTAACCATCCTAATGGGTATGGCCTCTTGTGAGGTGTAGTCACTAATCCAAACTTCTTTACAATTGCTTCAGAAATTAAATTTACTTGTGAGCCACTATCAAACAAAGTATCAATCTTTTGATGTTTGGAAATAACTCGAATATGGAAAAGCTCATGTCTTTTTCTCTCATTTTCTTCATCAATAGTAGATTGTGCAGAATTACTAGTAGATGCTTCAGAATTCTTACCTTTTATACCTGTGGCTGCAATGGTTGTTTCATCTCCTGTGTCCGACCCCAAATCTTTCTGAATAGCTGCAACAATCTTCTTCTTTTTGCCCTCAAACTTCTTAGGTCTCAGCTCTGGATGTAGAATCCAACAGTGCTCATCATCATGCCCATCCTTCTTACAGTGATTGCATGAAGCCTTGCTTTTCTGTGCAGTATTGGCCTTCCTTGCTTTCCATTTTTGTTTTCTTTTCTCCTTATTCTTGTTTGCAGTGGGTTGGGATGATCCCCCAACTTCTGGGTTTCCATTCTTTCCTCTAGCTTCTAGATGAGTAGCGTGAACAGATACCTCATCTATACCAGTGGGATTAAACATGAGGATAATGTGCCTCATGTAGCTGTGTAGACCATTGATGTACTTCAACAGAGTCTCAGGTGAATCTAATGAGATTCGTAGAATCAATGCTCTCTTTCTAAATTCTTGGGTGTAACCTTGTACACTTTGCCCTTTCAACTGTTGAAAAGTTTGCCAGCTCATCATGGCTTGCTGCATGTAGGCCAATGGATAGAACTACTTTTTGATTGCAGAAACAAATTCACTCCAGACAAAAATAGTCTTACCATGTCTCTTCATGTCAGCTTGGGTCCTGCCTTCCCACCAAACCAAGGCAGTGCCTCCAAGGCGTAGGCTTGCCAGCTGAATCTTGCTCTTGTCTGAATCAATACTCTGCACTCTACAATAAACATCAATTTGTCTAATCCAATTGTCCAGCTTTTTTGCATTCAACTCTCCATCATATATTGGTAAATCAAATTTAACATCTAGTTTAATCAAAGATGTTTTCTTTTTATGTTCAGGGCTATTAGGAGGTGTGAAAAAGCTTGCTTCTTTCCCTTTGCCTTTTGAGTGGTCATGGAGGAGAGACTCATCTTCTCCTTTGTCTTGTTTGGAGCCTGATGAATCTTCATCCTTGTGTATTTTAAAGTCCTTATACATTTCCTCTACCATGGACCTTATGGCTAGGAAACTTTCTATGAATTGAGGGTCTGGCCCCACAGAACCTTCCTCTGACATTGTCTTCTGAGGATAGATTCTTCCAATTTCAGGATTAGTTTCGACCAACTCTCCTTCTCCTAATTTGAGCTTTGATCTAGTTAGCATTCAACAACTAAATCCAGCACAAGCTTGTTTAACCCTAACAACCTAGAGCTCTGATACCACTTGATCTGAAAATCACTTGTGAGTGATCTCAGTTAATTAACTAATGAATGGAGGTATTATAGACTCATGTGCTGGTGTGTGTATATGTTATCTTAGGCAACAGATCGATAAGATTGCAAAATACACAGACATTGGAAAATGGAAAACAGTAAGAGAAACACAGCAAGCAAATAAAAAAACACAACAAATTAATAAGGAGTTCACCCAATCCTCCTGGGCTACGTCTCTGGTCCAGCTTTCAGTGGTGGCCTTCTTTATTGTGTCTTTAAGCAGATTTTTTACAATGAGGAGCTCAATTTGAGTCTCCTGGAACATATGATGCTTCGTAGGGTTGTTCTTGGATTCCCCAAGCCACTAGAGTGCACAGACTTCCCCTTACCAAGTCTCTATCTCAACCAGTCTTGATCGGATGAGTCCAATTTGGTACTCAGTCCTCGACAGATATTCTCATAGGGATTGCTTGAACCTCTCAAGCCTGGCTCTGTTTGCTCGATGCTACCTTGGCTCTGCAGGTCAACTCGATGTCTATTCTCCGCTTCTTGCTTCCTCTCTGTTTTGTTTCTTTGTCTCATTGTCTCCTCCTTCTCTGTTTTTGTTCTTTGTCTGTTCATGGCTTAAAGCCAATTTGTCTCATGATTGTTCACTTCCTCTTCCGTCTCTTCAGATCGCTTGCCGCTGTTCGCTTGGAATTCCCTACCTCTGTGTTATCACCACTGTGTAACGTTGCACACAGAGGTGGCCACTTGTCTCCCTACGAACTAAGCACCAGCTTTCCTTGATGGTTCGTTATTTCAGTTACTTCGTGAAATGATTCATCTGCTAGCTCAGCGGTCAAATCGGGCGCAATCTCCGCCGTTAGATTTGGGGCCTCCAGATCCTACGGTTATCACTCTTATCACGCGGTTGACTTGCTCGAACGTTAGCCCACGATGAGAGCGATTTTCTCTCTCATCCGTCGGACACGCGTCATTCAACATATGGAATCGCTCGTTCTCCTAACAAACCCGCTTATTGCTCGAAACGCCTCCGATATTCCGCCGGTTTTGAAGCGCGGCACCTGCCTTTGGTTTTAGCGCTTTTCCCACGGTTTCTTGGCTTCCCTTGTGACCGAGCGCTCGGGGCTTTTCCTTCTCAAGGTGTTTTTCCCAGTGATTTGCGATTCAGAAACAACCTCCATTTTCTGATGTGAGCTTCCTAACTGCCATTTTTGCGCCATGCATAGTCCCTATGGGCCAATGGTCAGTGCGCTTTGACCGAAGGTCCTTGTTGCTCTGTGTTGGCTGAAAACTACCATTATCCAGAGGTTATTTCCGATAGCTCTTTGTTTTACAAGATTTTTGAAAGTCTGTCATGATTTGATACAGTCATAGAACTCTGATAATTTTCATGGATCCAATTCGGATCAAATAATCTTCTCGTTGACATTCAACGACCCAGATTAAGAACTAATGAATGACTAAGATCATTTTAGCTTGATCCTTGTATTCTTCTAGAAGTAACACCTACGATTAGATTAATTCCCATTAATATTCTTAATTTCCTAAGTTTAGAATTAGGGGACCACTAAAATATTAATTATTTTAATAAAATTGTTTTCGGGTGGAATTTCGCAAAACACTTTCTGGGTCTTTGGAATACATGTGCCCAAGCCTCCCTACAAAGTTTGAGGCCTAGATCACATCTGATACTACCCCAAATCAACAATACCATGCCTTCAAGAGGGATATTGGGCCACTTGATCCTGAAAGACTTCTTCCTTTGGGGGACGACTCTCTATCTTTGATGGTTTTGTTTACATTTGGCATACCTTGCTTATTATCTTAGTATCCTTTACTTTGTGAATGAAAAGTGACTTTCTTGTAATGTTTCTAGGCTTAGGAGTTGGTGTTTCCTTTGCCTCTACTTGAGCCAAACCAAAAATATTATTAGTGGAGGTATACAACTTGCTTCGACAATTAGATTACTATGTTTGAATTTTTATCATAGAATAATAGTCTCCCACTTCTGAATCATTCATGGCAATGGTGGAAATGCCTTTTCAATTTTTTTCTCTTTGGTTCTCTCTCTATATTTTCTTATTTTGTCAACTCTCTTTTTGGTCACGTCACTACTGATTGATTCCCTCTAAGTCATTGTCATGAGTGGGCCCAACTTGAGATGCATATTCCTAAATGGTTTTGGGCACAATGCTTCTTCCTCCTTGTTACTTTCTTGTAACATTGGTTTTGGTTGTTTCATCCTTTAGACTGCATCTATGGGATTCTTAATCATTTATCCAACACATCCTTTGTCTAATATTTTGCTTCTTGACTTAGCTAGTACCACTCTAGTGTGGTAACCAATTTTCTCTCTTTCTATATCTACCTTTTTCTATTGTTTTTTGTTATGAAACCAGCTCAAGAAAAGATAGAAAAGATAGATCAGCGCCTTAGAATTTAGCCTCTTCGAGTGGGCAACCTCCTTTACATTACATAAATGAACAATTCTTGGATGATTCAAATGACAAAACCTCCTTTCTATATATAGGAGTCTAAGGAGTCACAATATAACCAGCCGACCTAACAATAATAATATAAAGCCACAAAAATAACAATAGAGGGATTTTATGGGGCACAGTAATAACAATATAGGGATAATAGGGGCACAACAATATTAATAAGGGATGCAACTTCAATATTAATTGGGTAATCACTAGTATTATATGGACCCAACATGCCCCTCTCTTTTAAAAAAGTGTTGTCCTCAACGCTTGAGTAGTTCTGGATGTTTCTGTATAAAATTCTCATCCTCCCATGTGGAATCTTCAGCGGATAAGTTCTTCCCCTTGATAAGATACTCCAAAATTGATTGATTTCGTAGCTATTGAGTTCTTGTTTCTGTGACTGCTTCCGGTTCCAATATAATTTTTCCTTCCTCAGCAAGTTCTAGCAATATTGTTTGAACTGGGAGCTTGTCGCCTATAACCTTCTTTAAACATGAAACATGGAAAACTAGGTGCAATCAAGAAGCTGCATGAAGCTCTAATTTGTATGTCATAGTACCAATCTTTTGCAACACCTTGTACGGACCATAATACTTTGGTGATAATTTATTATCCTTCTTAGCTTGCTTGAGGGACACTTGCTTATATGGTTGTAGCCGTAGGAATAACCAATCACCTACATCAAAACTTCTTTCACTGCGATGTTGATCTGCTTGTTGTTTCATTCTATTATGTGCCAACATGAGGTTATCCTTTAAGAGTTGGAGGACTTGTTGTTGATGTTCGATGTGATGTTCCACTGCTTGAACCTTAGAATTTTCTCTTAAATATGATGTGATGGATGGTGATACCCATAAAGTGCCATAAATGGGGTCATATTTGTTGCTGTATGGAAGGAAGTGTTATACCACCATTCAGCTAGAGGCAACCATTTGAGCCATTGTGTCTGTTTATCAGATACAAAGCAACGAAGATATCCTTCCAAACATTTGTTTACTATCTCAGTTTGCCCATCAGATTGAGATGATAAGATGAACTATGAGCTAACTGAGTACCAAGACAAGAAAATAATTCTGTCCAAAAATTTCCAGGGAAAATGGGATCTCTGTCACTTACAATAATCTTTGGGTTTCCATGTAGC